>JAYMTP010001030.1:0-26895 GCA_036897365.1 Geranium brycei | reverse complement strand
ACAAAAATAACAATCTTTCATAATATATTAGAGTGATGATGGGAGGAATGTCTCTTAAATCTTGGTAATCTCACTCAGCTCACATATCATTTCAACCATTCCACTGTCATTTGGTAATCTCACTCAGCTCACATAAAATAGTCGGTGTATAATAAAATCATTCGTGTACAAAGTATATAGTTACATTTAAGATCTTTTATGGTCATAAATGCAAGAAAATGGACCAAAAATACGATAAAACTCGAGCAAAATAAATATCCTCAATAAAAGCTAGATGCCAAACATGGAATCAATTGTTCTATTTTTAAATGTACTAGGCAATTAGGCATGACTGGGCATGAGGAATGGGTCAAATTGGCCTAAATGGAGTAATTTGCAAGTGTTAGAAGAATTGATTGATTTAGACTGTGGATTAGGGATTTGCTATGAGTCATTTTCATTGATCAGTTCAATTTTAGCCTAAGAAATGAATAAATATATTTTGGAGCTTAAAATGCAAAAGTTGTGAGTTAAAGAAGTGAGAAGTTTTGGCCGTTGATGAGATTGAAATATTTTCAGACAGCCACATGCATGCACATAAAATAATGTTTTAAACAATTTGATGCTCTTTTGAAGTGTAGTGTAGGCTCTAGAATAATGTGAGACATGATGGAGTGAACTTGGCAAGTTCAAGAGGAACTTTGGTGGGTTTGGTATGTTAGGCCAGTGATGGTGATAGACAATATTGGAAGAATTGATCTACAATTAAATGATTTATTCTCAAACTTTTTATTTGACCCAATGAGATTTAATTTTAACCCCATCAATTTGATTTGATGAAAAAAAATTCTCCACATTAAATTACACGATTTGGATACATTTTTCTTGATGTTTAAACTTTTGAATCGGTAGGGCAAATGTGTATTTGATAAGTGTCCAATTTTATTTTATGTATATCAATTCATCGTCATGGTTCATACATATTTTTTGATATTCATCTTTTATTTTGAGATTTTAGGTGAATCATATTTCACCATGACATTAAAGTGGTTTATTTTCAACATGCACTTCTATGACCTGAGAATCTATTGATGCTACACAAGTAAAAACCCACATAACACTATCCATCTAGCATGCACTCACCTAACCTAAAAATCTACAATGTTACGCTGGTAGAAACCCACATAACATAATGTGAATGCTCTCCGTCTGACATGTATGTGAGGAGTCGTTTCCGCTGATATTCCCCACAATAAATCACACGTATCATAATATAAACCCTCTCAATACGATACTCGAGAAGATATATTAGTTGATGTTACACTCGTGAAATCTCACGTAACGTGACTCTTCAATATGATATGCACGTGAATAGAGATAGCAAATATATCTGAACCTAATAGAGACACGGTATCCCCAAATCTGGAGGGCAGGGGATGAGGATCATCAATTTTATTTCAAACCTGCCCCATTATCCTGTATAAAAGGAATTTTTTTAAACCCGATCAAAACCCAATATTCCCAATCCGACAGAGATCATTAAATCCGCTTCAAATATATCCATTGTCATCCTTACTTTGAAAAAGATGTGAATATTATTATCTACACAAGCCTAGAGTTATAAAACAAAGAGCACCAAATGAGAGCCATAACCATCCATCAACCACTACACAAAACCATCACAACCTGTCAATCACCAAAAACCCATCCTTTTGAGCCTTTCTTGTTACTGATGATTGCACAAGACCTGGAATTGTAACATTAGTGGTGAACAGTTTCAGATAAAACTGTCCTGCTTCACATGACACACCATCAGGTCCATTATGCACAACACTTACTACAAATGGACTTCCCTACTGACCTCTACCACCACCATGTGTGCTTCACATGTTCTGCAAAGAGACAACCTCAAAAGTCAAAAAAGTCCACTCACTTCTGGTCAAACACAAACCCACATCAATTATAATAATGTTGTCAACTCCACAAGCAAGAACTGTGCATGATTTTGTTTCATGAACAGTTACTCTTAAATTTAGGGTCTTAATGATCCATAAAGTGAACTGAAAAGTGTGACATAGAAATCAGATTATTTAGACTAATAAAAATCTAATTGCACCAGTCAAAATCTACCCTCGATTGTCTATTTCTTCAAGTATGTTCGATAGTGGAATTCGTATTCTTTACCGTTATATTCCTTTGAACTTTCCCAATGATTTTCGCCCGGGAAATCTTCAATCCTCTATTTTCCCCACACATCGTAACACTCGAGAATTAGGGATAGTAAAGTATTTCTAGTTCCACGAGTACATGGTATTCCGATGAATGTATTCCGAATTCGTTGAGCAAGGGGTGAGATCACTGAACTTTCTCAAATCCGTCTTGTGTCACCCTTGTACATAGACAAAATACCTAAACTAACCTAACATCCCGATTTGATGAGTGGGGACATTTATGACCATAAGAACCTTATATTATTCCTCCGCAATTTCCTCATAGAAAATTGTTTCTCATCTATTTTCCCACACATTCAAACACCCCTGAATCTGACGGGTAAGGGACAATGATCACTAAACTCACCGAAACCAATCTCGTGTCATCCTTACATAGAAAGGAAGTATTTAAACTCGACCGACAAGGGACAATGATCACTATATATAGTAATGAATATGCAAAATTACTGTTTTGCCCCAAACTAAATCCGCCCACCCAATTTAAGGTAGTCGGGTTATTTTTTCAAATACCCGATTAACATTGGTGTAAGCCGAATACTTGAGAATAGCATAAACACAATGCTAGTCGGGTATGCTCGAGAATCCCCGACTAATACCAATGCTAGTCGGGTACCTAAGAGTATACCATAGGAACAAAAGTAAACACCAAATTCAAATCCTTATTATTGAAACCAAAGCTCACAGACCAAAACTTTCCCCACAAAACTTAAAATAAAAACCTCTACTTACAGTTCATCTTCATATAAGTCTCATAAACAAGCTGAGCAGCAAGAATGTCCACAACTCCAGACCCAACAGACTTGAACACAGTCACCTCCTCCTCATCCCTCCTCCCAACCCTCTCCCCAGTGATCAGCTCCACCAAATTCCCCCCAATATTTTCCCGGCTCCCAAACACCCCCACGAGCTCCCCGGCCTCCTCCAGCGCCGCCTCGCAGTCCACAAACACCCTCCCCCTCCTCACCGCCTCCTGGTCGCACTCCCTCATGGACGGCCTGAACGACCCCACCAGGTCCAGGTGCGCCCCGGCCCTCAGGTCCCTCCCCCTCACCAGGGGCTCCTCCGAGTTCGTCGCGCAGCTGATCACATCCCCCAACCTCACAATCTCCCCCAGATCCAGGTCCAGGGTCTGGAATTCGACTTTTCTAAGATCCGGGTCTTGATTTTCTCTCATTTCCTGGGCCAATTTCTCGGCCTTGTGGATCGTTCTGTTCCAGACGATGACCCTCCTGAGGCTGGGCCTGGCGGCGAGGTGGGATCTGATGAGGTGGGGGGCGAGAGAGCCGGACCCGACCATGACTAGGGTTTCGCTGTCGGTCCTGGAGAGGAGCCTCGAGGCGAGGCCGGAGATCGAGGCGGTGCGGAGGAGGGTGAGGGCGGTGCCGTCGATGGAGGCTAGGGTTTGGCCGGTGAGGGAGCTGAAGAGGACGTAGGCGCCGTGGACTCCGGGGAGGTGGGCCGAGGAGTTCTGGGGGAAGTAGGTGACGAGCTTGACGCCGATGTAGGGCACGATCGGCGACGGAGAGGTTGGGGAGGGGAAGGAGGGCATGAGGAGGAGGGAGGAGGTTGGGGACACGGCGTGGGTGTGGCGGAGAGGGGTGTGGAGGGAGGACGAGGCCTGGGGGAGGGAGGCCTGGAGGTGGTTCATCAGCGACCCGTGGGTCAGGATCGACCGGAGGGTCTCGCCGGAGACGAACATCGGCGACGCCGCGCCGGCGGTGGCCATCGGTGGTGCTTTGTGGCTTTGTTTCGGTTTCGGCAGATCCGTCAACAAGGAGATACGTAGAAGAGAGAGTCAAGACTCAAGAGAGTGAAACTTGGCGTAATTGGTTAGTTTTTTTTAAAAGCAACCCAATGGTTCATTAAATGTCACCAGCCAGAACGAGCTCCACGCCTTAAAGTCAAGCATCAACGGTATAAAAGTAAACAATAAAAGACAACCTTAATAACACCTTATCTCTTTAAACAAACTCCAGGTAACCACGTCAGACAAACCGACCACCTTAACTAACAACACTAAACCTTGTTGTTTGGGTTGACACAAAGTTTTGCTTATTAATTAACTAATTAATTTATTTTTAAGATGAAAAAATTAACATAAATTTTATTCTAGATTAATACTAGCAATGACAAGTTTCAAAAAAAAGATACAACAATGACTTGTTACATTGCGGGTGTATATAGGGATGACATCGGGACGTGTTCCGAACGAGTCTGATCTTTATACTTGTTTTTTTTGGGATCGAGACACTGTATATTTTTTTCTTCCATTGTGTAATTGCAAAATTAAATTGAGAAACTATGTGCATATTCGGTGACGGCAAATGTTACTCCAAAAGATACCATCCAAAAAAAATGGTCATTACTCAAAATACTTGGATGATAGAATTTTGAAACTCGACATAAATCCGACGAGGTAAAAGACATGATCATTAAATTTATCTCAAACTTATTAGGTTGCAGTGCATTGGAAAAAACATAATACCTCAGACCCAATAACGATATGTTTAGAAATGGGATAACTAAATCATTCATATACGTATCCAAATTTTCTTCATATGAACATTTCAATTCATAAATCAAATCATCAAAATACGTTACTTTAACGTTCCCATCTTATACGATTTTTATAATTTGTCATTATTGTGCTCCTCAGTAACTCCTTCTACGAGCAATGTTGTAAAAAAATTCTACATATCTGACTGAATCTCGATTAGTCTTTACAAAGATTTCTTCAACCGACTAGCGTGTAACGTAGCCTTAAATGGGCCTCGAAGACTAGGGCCCGAACATGGAATAAAACGGCTCATTGCGTTCTTTCTGATACGTGCCTTCGAGGCCGTATATGAAATGAAATAAAACAGCCCACTCACATGTCGGACAATAGATAATTCTCTTTACGCGGCCTTCCCATATTCCACCACGTGTCACCCTCCCACCTACAGTACTCAGTATCACAAATCTGAAAAAGTGAAAAGGCAACAAAACACCAAAGATTTTTTTCCAGGCGCCGAAGATATTTTATTCCCACACGCCGACGTGTCGACCACCGATTCGCCGAAAGTACGAAAACCCAAAGACACCGCGAAACAGAGGATAAAACCCGGAGGCACCTTACATATACGCGGGAGCGACAAGGCCAGGCACTTAAGCGAGAACACCAGAAGCCGCACCATCTCTATCCTCTCTCGAAACCGAACCCGAAACCGATACGTTTCGGCCGATTTTCTCCGATTTCGCCGATTTTTTGAGTTTGCGATGGGTTCGAAGAATCCGAATCCGGCGGAGGGATTCTACGTGGACGGCTCCGGCGCGGCGGTGACCGGAATCGGGCAGTTCGGCGCGGCGGCGGAGGATCTGAGCAAGAAGATCAGGAAGCCATACACCATCACCAAGTCCAGAGAGAGCTGGACCGAGCCGGAGCACGATAAGTTCCTCGAAGCTCTCCAGCTGTAAGTTTTCGCGCTCTTCGTCTCCGTCTCCGGTTCAATTGATGGTCTGTTGTGCTGTGTGTGTCATTGTGGATTTTCGGGATTTATTTTTTGGTTTTGTTGTTGGGGATAGGTGAAATGTGGAATTGGTGGATGTGTGTGTTTTGTGCCCCAGAAGTTTTGGTACTTTTGGGAATTGAATGGTTTGAAGTTCATGAGAATGGAGTCTATAGGAATTTGAGTGATTACTGTGGAATTAGGTTATGCATTTGTGTTCTTTGAAGATATTGAATCCATTTCTGACTATTGTGCTTCTGTTTTTGAATTATAGTGTTTTTTTCTTTGGTTTTTGTTGTTCGAGCTGTAAGTTTCTTGTTCTCTTTATTATTGGTTGAATTGATGGTTTGTTGTGTGTAACTGTGAGATTATGCATATTTGGGGGTATTTTTGGCTTTGTTGTTCGAGTTCTGTGAAATGTGGAATTGGTTCAGTTTGTTGGTGGAGATTTGTGTATTTTGTGCCATATAAGCTTTGGTCCTTGGAATTGGAGAGTGAAATCTGTAGGAATTTGAGTGATTACTGTGGAATTAGGTTATGAATTTGTGTTTTTGAAGATATTGAATCCATTTCTGACTGTAATGTGTCTGTTTTTGAACTGGAAATGGATTCGATTGTTAATCAGGGTTAAGGATGTGCTAAATAGCAGCCCTCTTGTTGATTGACGATGTATTAATTGAAATTGCAAGAATTAGCTGGCTGAGAATAGATCATTACCTGTTTTGAACTATGTGGATATGAAATTGTATGAATGAGAATTAAAGTCGAAACTAAGGAAACTTTAGATCATGAATGTCGTAAAAAAGAAGATGCATTGCTTTGCATAAATATAAAATATGCTATTGTCGTGTTATAAGATGCAAAGTTAAATCGATTTCCTTGAACTTCGGGAGTAAGAATTTGGTTCATTGGCATTGACGAGTGGAAGATAGATAATTGCCAAACTCGAGCTGAAATATTATTGGTGGTTAGAAAGATAAGTCGGTTAGCTTATAGTTAATTTTCAGTGTTGGTGGTGTTAGGAGTCCACATGCGAGTTTGGGTCCCACGTCGTGTAATATAAGGTCAATGAAATGTTGATATACATTTTGACAGGGTATGATTACTCTTGGTGCCTTATACCTGGGAAACACGCTTAATCAGTGAGTATTGGGCCTGTTTTTTTTTCTCTGTAATATTCTGTGATATTGATTAAACTCTCAATTTTGTCCAGCTTCGACCGAGATTGGAAAAAGATTGAAGCATTTATCGGCTCCAAATCAGTTATCCAGGTAATTGGAAGTGCACACAAATATTTCCTTCCAATCCCATAATATTTATACGTTTAATGCATTTTGCAATATTAGCATGGAATTTTAAGCATCTGTTTCTTCTTCGTGTATAATGAAAGAGTAGATTTAGGAAATTCAGGAACTTTTAGGTCTGGTTTCGTTTACTGTTTCTCCAAGCTGATAGTTTTTTACAGGACCATGTTTTAGTGCAAAAAGACTATAAATGTATTGTTAACTGCCGTGAAATGATAGATTTTTTCGTTTCTATGATTTTAGCTATCTTACAATACCAACATTTACTACGAAAACTATTGACAGCATACCTTTTGCAGATCCGTAGTCATGCACAAAAGTACTTCCTCAAGGTTCAGAAGAGCGGGACAAATGAACATTTGCCTCCTCCTCGGCCGAAAAGAAAAGCTTCCCATCCATATCCTCAGAAGGCATCCAAAAATGGTAAAAATAACCTATTTTAAGTTTCTTTTACCCGCACAATCAAATCTCCTGGGTAATATTGACTAAATGAACGCTTTATTTGGATTTTGAAGTACTTCCACAGGTTCTAGGCGCATTACAGTCGTCTGATCTTCTCGAACCTGGATATGTTCTAAGGCCTGATTCACCCTCTATACCGAGGGATCCTATTGCTAGCGCTGTGGTCTCGACCTGGACAAGCAACTCCGTCCAAACAGCCAGTGTATCAAATGTTTCAAAGGGTTAGCTGTTCTTTACTTAATTTTTCATTTACTAGCGGTTCTTTCTTGTTTGTCTGGCAGTTGAATAAACTGGCACGTCGACACTACTGACTTGCTTTTAATGTAAATGAACAGATAAAATGATTAGTTTGGGAAGTGACATATTTTTTGCTTTTTCTAGCAGGGCCAGTGGTGGCTACTAACAGCTGTAGCAGCACTGAGAGCACTCCGAGGACACAGCCAGTTGGAGAAATGACAGATCAAGGAAATCATGGCAATCCATTGAGAGGTAGGGTTGGATATAGATTATATATCTTTTTGCCCGTATTTATATGGATAAAGGCCTCTTAACTCGTCTATATCTGTCTTTTTATGTTGTATCCTTTTTGTTTGAAACCGGTTGTTATGCAGTCCTGCCCGACTTTGTTCAAGTCTACACTTTCATTGGCAGCGTCTTTGACCCAAGTGTCACCGGTCATCTGCAAAAACTTAAGATGATGGACCCTATCGATGTTGAAACTGTATGCTCTTTTCTTACTTTCCATTCTGTCCCTAAAATTTACATTTACATTTCGGGTTATACCACACTGATTTGTATCAAAATTCCTACACAATGTTGTCAATCCAGATATATATCCACTTGTTCATCACACTTATTCCATTCTGTCCTTAAAATTCACATTAGCTCAACTCGTAACTTTCCTTGAATAGCGAATATAAAAAATCTAATTTCTCACTGTTTTGGTTCATATACAGGTGCTATTATTAATGAGGAACCTATCCATGAACCTCAGTAGTCCCGATTTTGAGGACCATGTAAGTAAAACTCACTCTGATAGCAGTTTGTGTCCTAATTGTTTCGTTCACTGATAGAAGAGTCCATTACATTGCTTGAATTAGAATACAGTTCCCATTTCTGTAAAGTTCATTGCAAATATGCCAAGTAAAACTCACTCTAATACTGCCATTATCTCTCTCACACACACAATGTTGGTTTATAAGCTACATTGTTATATTTTCCTCAGAGGAAGTTGCTTTCGTCCTACGAGATCGATTCAGAGGCGACTAACCTCGACTCTGCATAAAGCTAAACTGGTGATCGGTGCAAAGAGAGTTAACCAATCACGGGACTTCTCGACCGGAACCAAAATGCCATTTCCCGATTAGTAGCACCTGGTACGAGGCCACGAGCTCGAGATTTCCGTGTCTCGTCGTGGTGTACATACCGGAAGGAATGGAGTAAAGGATTTGTAATTCGGGAATGTATTGGCCTCAGCTCAAGCTGTTATTTGAATGTTGTGGCTGTAGAGTTCTGGGCTTCTATGTATTATTATTATTATTCTTCAAGTTTTGGCTCTAAGTTTACTCAGATTATGTAATGTAACAGCTCTAGTGATTGTGTAGGATTTGGAATCTTTCCTCAAAACCATTGTTCTTTTTAACTATATGTAACTGTATACCTACCTAAATAAAATGTTTCATTACTACTTTGTGATATTTGCCTGACTATCAACGATGTCACTATTGCCCTCTAAAGGATGACAACAAGGTCTTCCCTGGCAGGGTAGAGGACGGGTATGGTTAAATTTGTCATAAATGTGCATCACAATCCTATAGAGGCAAAATACACAATTCAATCGGGCCTCGATATTCCCGATATGATGGGACATAGGATAGAAACTCGATATTCCCGATATGATGAGTTATAGGATAGAGATCACTAAAATTGCTATAAACTCAATACATTTTCTATCTCCATTCATAATTATAATTCAATTCTCCGCAGGTCACCTTCCTATGAGTATGTGTACGGTTCAAGTTTTTCCTTCCTTTCCATCGAGTTTAGTTAGATTCGTTGTTTTATGATTTATGCCCATATTGGGCTTCACATATATCAAAAAAAAAACAATGTCACAATATCATCCTCAACATATGTTAAAGCGATTAAAAATAAAATAGGTACCTGATTTTATAATCTAAGTTCAAGTAATTGACCGTGATTTTAGAATTTAAGTTCAAGTAATTGACCGTCAAATAAGATTGTATTGTAATATTATACGAGAAAATCCAAAAACCGTTAGAACTTGAATGACATGCGCAAGTCACAAAAAGGTTTTCAACTCTATCTTCTAGTGGCTATGTTCCTCCTAGTATATATATGTGCCCTCTCTAACCTAAATCCACAGTACAGAGAAACTGAGGAACCAGTTAAGTTCAGTTCACAACACTTAACAACAACACACAAGTAATGCAAGACATGAACATCATATGCCTCAGTGACCACCATAACTACCTGTCAACCTTGTTGGCAAGAGCTTTGGGCTTCACCGGGCTCCATGTGTTTTTGTTCTTGAATCTACCGAAAGCACAGCGTTGGCCTACAGATGCAAATAGCATAAGAGTTCTTAGCAAAATTAGCATCACATGAAGAAACTAGGTAAAATGGCATAAATGTGTCGTACATATATTACGATAGTTTTGTAAGATGGTGTTGTGCTCTTTGTTGATGACAAAAAATAGCGTGAACTTTGTTTTCTCGTGAAAATTTGTATGTATTTCTTCAACAAATGACGAAATTACCCTTAGAACTATTAAATATTTTTTTACAAAATCTTAAAATAAATATTTCATGAGGTCTTAAATTTCGCCTTCATAACCTCCATAAAAGAAAATACACCAATTTTGCACGAAAAAATCGTTTTTGTCATTAACGAAGTAAACAGTACATCATAGCAAAAGTGACACATGACACCTTTTTCCCATTTCTCCCAATACACTATGAATTTGATGATTTCAGAGAAGTGAGTGCTTTGCCTGAAATTTGCTTCCCGTGACCTCCATGGCCTGTTTGCTGATAACTCAGTCTCTGTGGAGGATGAGGGAGCTGAGTCACGGGACGATAAGGCAAGCCTCTTTGAAACCCATTTTGCAGATGGCAATAAGGAAAAGTGCTTGGAAAATGCATCGGGTTGAAATGTGAATGATTGACGGGAGAGCCAAACCTAGCAGACCAGGGTCGAGGTTGCTGGAAAGGATAGGGAGGCGGCCCATTTCTGGGATACCAATGATGATTGTTAGGATAATGCCTTGAATCCATTGAGTTCCAAGGTCTAAAACATGCCATTGTTGGGTACACATAAGTCTCCATGCCCATTGCATAGTGAGGATTAATGTGGCTGAGAGTTGCTAGCTTCCTGATGAGGTCAACTTGTGTGCTTGATGGAAGCAAATCAGCATCTTCATCAGGATCGTCAAAGATGGAGTAATCGAAAGTGAAGAGGCTGTCTTCATCGGGTAAATTGATTTCATCACTGAACTCAGCCTCTTCATTTTCAGGTTGAACATCATCTGAGATTGCAGAAACGACGACACGATCCTTGTGGATGACAGATGCAAAACTCGATTTTACATCTACGGCGGAAAATGTCCCGAATGTGATTTTGTGGGGAAGGCTACTCCCGAATTCTGCAGTGTCTCTGTTTCCTGAGACGTTGAGCGAGTTCTTGTCAGTGTTAGATTTCAGATTGAGCTCATCTGAAGAAGTCTTGGTGAGTTTGAGACCTTTGTCTGTACTCGCAACGTGATCATCGGTTGACTTTTCGTTGACCTCTGAGGAAATATACTGCTCGAGATCTTTGCAAGAATAAACTTCCTCAGAGTCTCTAGTCTTCCGCAGCTGATCGTTAGGCCCAGAATGTTTTTCTGGCTGCATTTCCTCGCCATCAGGAGCCTTATGTTCCACGAGGCTAGCAACCTGTCATGATCAAATTCAATAAGTACCAGCATATTTGAGTTATAAACCCATGAACTTGATTTTACTGACATTAGAAATGTATTTGACTAAACTTGGAGAAAAAAAGGAAATGTGATTAATTCTAGTGGCTGAGTATGATAAATGCATTTCATGACCATAGCCATGCTCGATTAGAACATGATATACCCTTAACCTGCAATTGTTGGTGCAGTGATTTATATAGCTATATGTGATATCTAATTCTGAAATGCAGATGTAGAAACAAAAAATACGTAAACTCGGGAGAAAATTATTTGTCTTTTGTCAACTTAGAAAAACTACACAAAATCTGAAATAAGGGATAACTATGCAGATATAAAGTTGACATTACTTTTCAACAGGCAGAACCAAGAGTTTCGCCGTTATGTGAGTCGATACTAACTCTTCCCGAATAAGTTATGATTGTAAATTCTACAGAATCATTACCAAATAGAAATTGAACACACTAGCCAGACCTTGTAACAGTGTGGAGGACGGTATGGATTGTGAGTCTTGTGGAGTATATTATAATTGTTACTGCATTGAACCTTTGAAGAAGCTGTGGCTATGCATCTACCACTTCCCCAAAGCTCATCATTTGCAGGGATTCGCATTAAACCTCGAGATAGGCTTCCCGAAGGTCCAGAATCTGCACCATAACACAATAGGAATTCCAGCAAGTCTCAAAATCATGTGCAAGACTTCATTAGACATACCCATTTATGAAAAAATGATTGGTGTAAACGTTAGGGTCAAGAACAACATATAGAAGCTCATTGACTTGATTGCAAAAGCATTGAAAATGCCACTCGCACCATAACCTTCTTTAATGTACATTATATTCATGTTTCCATAAATATAAGTAATGTGAATTAAACCAAATTATTGTTTCGAAGATCCAGACACGTATTGAATATTAGATTTTGGACAGATAACAAATATAACAAAAAATCCTCACATTTCATATTAAATTTGGATGTTTTCACTATATCGATTGATTGTAGCATGCACGTGCCACACTCATCAACGTGAATATTACATCATGTATACAGATCAGTGTAATAGTTTCTGCACCAAACAATCTCAGGAAGAGCTCTACTCCTTTAGCATCAACATACCTCGCATGAACTATCATCCTGACTGGAAGCTGAACTATTATATCTACTATAAGCAAGCAGCGGTTCATTGCCTTACTTTTAAAGGTGACGTCGATCTTTTAATTGGATTCATTAGCATGCTGCATCACACTCATTGCATAGTTGTGAACAATTAGCACCAAAGGTCTACAAAGCACAGCCTCGTACACTGATGTTAATCAACACAGTGAGGAACAACACACATATATCACTAGGTATAAAACACGGTGATGACATGACATGACTCACAATAAACATCAGGAACATGAAATCTAAATCGTCCGCTCTTAAATACAGACGACTGTATCATTCAATCAAAAACCCAATGGCTCTCATGAACAGCGTAATAATGTAACAATGCATGCACAACAGGCTATTGAAATCGAAACACACACCTGAATCGAGAGGAGACATCAACAAACCAGTGGATGCATCTTCAAATTCACTGTCCAGACATAGATCAAAGAACAGAAACATGAATACATGCTCAAGTACATAAATAGGTCCTTCGCATAACATTTAGCCAGTACAATAATAGATTACCCTAACATTGAAGGATCAAAGTCTCTTCGAAATTTCTTGCATCTCTCAGTCCTGCGTAGAGAAAATAGATGATCTCTGGAATATAAAATCTTCGAGCACCTGAAACACCAAAGAACCAGGAAAAAAAATTCAAATCTACTGAACTAAAAAGATCAAAACGGAAAGGAAAAAACAGAATCGGATCATTACTCGTGAGATTGTTTTGAAGTTCCGCCCAACTCCGGATCCTCAAGCAATCCTTGATCTCCACTCTCCGATCTCATTTTCCCGAGAAAATCACACACCGCTAAGAAGAAAATTTCGTCTAAATGTCACCTTTCACTAGCAAATACTCAGGAAAATCCTAAATCGAACAGCTCCTACACAAACAAGTAACCTCCGACCTCCTATATGTGCGTGTACTGCATGCAATCAACAAATCCCTAAGAATCTAGATCTCTACACTGAGATTGCATTTTCGGAGTTCTAATCATCAGAGAATCGAACCAGAAACAAAAAGGAAAATGAGGAGAGAATCGCGAAAACTGAAATCTCAGCAAGAGAGCTTTCGAAATTTTCCTCTGAGGTTCTGTTTTCTCGGGAAAATCAGAGGGTTTAACACCAGCAAATGTGTTTGGCAGCTCGGGAAGCGAGAGAAAATGAGGGATGCGACTTGCGAGTAATGAAAGTGAGGTTTAGTGTGTGTGCTCTGGAGACAAGGTGGTCTGGTTTTTATAGCAAGCTTTAAATAAATAATAAAAAATAGACGATCCATTAGCCACGTAGACATAATTCCGCCAATAGGATATCTCCACGTCACGAACATGCAAGGTCTCACCAACTACTTTGTTGACTTCGTTGACGTGGCATGTTTTTAGTGGCTGTATTGCTGACGTGGACGCGTGTCTGTGGGCCTGTCGTGGCTCTGACCCTTTTTCTTGTTCCGCACTCCATATAATTCCCTGAAACTTCTTTAAATATATTATCGTGATATAAAAAATAATTTAATTGATTTTTCGTAAACGATGATTCATGAAAATGAATAATATTTCTACATGTTTATGTCATAAAAATGGCTTTCTAATAATAGTAAAATGCATTAAACGTTTTTGTACCAATAATTAATTCACAGCTATGCTTCCACAATTCTACAATACTTTTAAGGGAAAATTCATGATCACTACACTGTATTATACAACTTTTGCATGTAACTATCATTTGCTTTCTTTTTCTGCACGTCACCATTGTAAAATTTCAGTTAGTTATACCGTCCATCATAGAGTTAAATTTGATGTAAAATGTCCATAATACCTTATGTTAAAAAATTCAAAAATTAAAATAAATATCTTTTGAACTTTTTTAAAAAAAATATTTTTTATCACATAAATAATAAAACACTTATTTCAAAATTATTTTTTTAAAAAAATGGTTTTTTTTCAAAAAATATTAAAAATAAAAAACCACTTTTGACAACGTTTTTTATTTTTAATATTTTTATAAAAAATTATTTTTTAAAGAAAATAATATTCAAATCAGTTTTTTATTATTTATTCCATAAAAAAAATTTAAAAAAATAAGTTAAACAAATGATTTTTTTTCATTGTCTTAAATACAAGGGTATTTTAGTACAAGGTAGTGTTCAAAAATTTCTCCTATTTTTAACTAACAGTAGATGAGATCACAGTATAGGACTTGTCTCACCATTTGGTGGTGTATCTTTCTATTTATAGATTAAATTATTTTATTTTCACAAGTCAAGGTGGTTATGGATTCGATGACGGAGCAGCTCGGCGGAGATGAAGAGAAGGAAGACCGACAAGACTCTAGGTTTTATTCTCTCTTTTATGTTTGATTAACGAGAAAAAATGTGTTACTAATTAATTCTGCTGCTTGCTCGGTCAGATGAATAAGATGATGAAGTCATGCGATCTGAAGGTGGTGGATCCACCGATGCCGATAATTCTGGGGACGTCTGTGGTATGAACTTGACTAATTTTTTTCTCATTCAATGTTTTAGATCATAGACTTGTGTTTAGTGTTGGGCTGAAATTTTGCAGATGTGAACTTTGGTTTTGAATGAGTATTGATAAATTAGATTTACTTTCAATTCACATGTGATGGTCTTGTGCATGAGTGCATTGTGGGAGGGGAAAATCTGAGTGATGGGATAAAATTTACTATGTATAAGAAGAGGTTTTGAATCATCCTAGTTTTTTCAAAAATAGGCTAGCTTACAATGACTCTATGTATACATATGAATGGTTTGCCATTATAAAATCTTTGACATCATTTGGATTTTCAGCAATAGTATTAATAAAGTGTAGTGTATTTTCCAACAACTTTAAAGAATGTATGGTATACATTTTTACTTATAAGCAAAGAAATTTATGGTATACATTTTTCGAAAATTTTGGGAAAAAATCATATGAAGTCCGCCCTCAATTTATAGTATATATTTTCAAACTATGTGCACTCTGTTTAGGTCTGAAGAAAGCTAAAGGAAATAAGGAGGAAATTTTAACCCTATATGAGATTGAGGAGACCAAAGACAAAAGGCTTGTCTTCAATTTGGTATTGTTTTGGGAGTCAGAGAATTTGAGCTTTATAATGCACGGGCTCTAGCCAAAGTTTCTCGTATTTTCTGATCGTGGAGATGTTGTGGAATTTGAAGAATTGAAGTTCCCGAGCAAGAAAGCCGACAAAGAGAGGTCTTTTAAGGTCATTAAAGAAGAGGTGAATAGTTTAATAAAGTCTACTTTTTTATATTCCATCATCCGCTTTAATTTTTGTTTTTCTTATTCAGACTCGCCTCTTCTCCGAATTGCAAGATATTTGACCAGACAATAAAATATTATGAGAACAAAAGTTTTTAAGGTATGTGATGACTCTCACGATACTTTCGCATCATGCTGGAAATGGTCCATATAGTCTTGCCAAAATTGACTGAAGCCATGAGAAAGATACATGTTGTATCAAACACGATGACAAAGAAGGAGATTCTTGCTGCCATTAACGAAGAATTAGGCAATTGCATGGCACATGTGTACATCAAGAAGGTTGGAAAGGTTCAGGGACTGAAAGAAGTACATATAGTCTTTGATGTCCAAACCCGCGAACTCTACAACCATCCTAGGCGCTTTAAGCGATAGTTTTACTCGCTTAATATTAGAGACGACATGACAACAAATAAATTAGGTATGCGTGGTAATTGGTGGCGGGTAAACTTTGTTGGGATAGTACACTACTTTTCACTTTACATACACTAGTATAGGCTATTATAATGCCCAAACCAACCAATAAAATTAGAGGATTAATACCATTGGCATATTACTTGTTTGTTAGCTTAATTGAATTTTCTTCAAGCGTAATTGTTCGTATAGACGATAATAGTCACATCATTTAGTCACGGTATCTTACTTTTTAATGGTAGTCAATTATACACCTATACAATTATTGAATATATTGTTGTTATTGAGTTGTTTTATATTATTTTTACTTCAAATCTTATATATTATTGCGGTCAAATAGAGATGATATTATTCTCCGCCTCATTTCCACCAGTGATGGGGTTAGGGATAAATTTTGCCAAATTTGTCATGTTGCCATCTCTACGATCAAATTAGGTGTACATACCTCTAATTTGATGTCACAATTTATTTCCATGAAGATGCATGTACAATATATTCAAACAAGCACAATCACTTTACATTTAAATTATACCATTAGTTCACTTTCGTCATCTGTAAATTTCATGACTCAATTGTTATAATATATATGATTAGTATTCTATAAATTGAATTGGGTTTAATCCGTTGAACAGGACCAAACACTACTAGCTCAATGATCATAACCTTTTGTAAACGATAATTTATGAAAATGTATATTTCTACGTGTGTTTACGTCATAAAAACGATTTTTTAATAATAATAAAATGCCTGAAACGTTTTTGTACCAATAATTTGTGAATATAATTAATTAGGAGCTATGCTCCCATGATTATAAATTCTATCATAATATTATAACATCACCCAAAAATAAAAATAAATCAATATAAAACATATGAGTATAACTGGGGGTGAACAATTACACAATTTGTAATTGAAATCAAACCCAAACTATTGAACGAGACCGCACAAAACACTAAATGTATATGAGTTGTAGTTTGGTTCTATACATTAGTGACAATCTGAATGATAGTTTGGGTCCAATTTTTGGGTTGTCCACTTAAAAGATTATGAATAGTTAAATAACTCATAATTGGTCAAAATTTGATACACGATATTAACATTTTTACTGTTCATCTCACTCTCATAATGCATAACACTGGTTACATTTAAATGTGTTTCAAATGGAAATGCAAGTAATCCCTTTTTTATTTAGTATAAATAAAATTAGATGTCTTAAAATATCTTTATTTATAGGTAGAAACACGTCACGATATAAGTATTGTTTAAGAAGTCTAATAATCTTGAGCTCATTATAATTTACCGATAAATCGGTAGAACCAACCCGAAATTATGATAGGTTAGAATTAACATTTTCATATATTTCGGTCCGGTTCCAATTCCGGTTCTCGTATATTAAAAACCGAACCCTCCGAGTTGATTCTAAAAATCAAGATGGATCTGAATGACCGGCCCATACTTTCTCCACAGCACATATATGTGAGAACAACATATCAACTAAAGCCCACTCGACCTTTTAGGACTCAACATAAATGGGCCTACGAAGCCCATTAAGAGCCCAAAGACGACCCGTGTGAGAGCTTATCGGGTACTCAAAAGACCCGAAACCCAGAAATCCCCAATATAAAAGCAAACATTTCTCTAGGGTTTCAAGTCCTCACTCTCTGTTTCGATCCTCTCTGCGCAGCAAAGGCTAAGAGCTTCTTCGTCCCTCTGCAACCATGGTCGTTCTCTCTTCTCCTCTACGATTCAGATTCTTGTAATGTTCAATTGCATGTATTTGTTTCAGTTCACTCAGTGCTTTTGGTTGTTCAATTTTGTTTCCAGATTATTTCAGAGAAGAACCGCAAAGAAATCTCCAAATACCTCTTTCAAGGTCTTTTTTCTTCTCGATTTGTGTATATGATGTTGTAGATTTTGTTAGCTCAGCGTGTGTTAATTTGTTGGTTTGTGGATCGTTGCTCAGTCCTAATCTGCTTGTCAATGGAGAACAAGTTTCGATCTTTATGCGTTTGTGTCGTTTGGAGTTCGGAAACTGAAAATGGGTACTTGAAATTAAAACAAAGAATCTGTTTATAGAAATAAATTATGTAGCATTTATCTCTGACGTGTTTTGCATTTTGATGTGTTTGCTGATTAGCTATGATATTCAACTTCTATTGAGTTTTAGTACCTTAATGTGCTTTTATCTGTATTGTAGATTGAAAATTTTAAAATGAATTATTGAACAATTTACATCACCTGTTGCTCTTATTCACTAAAATGCTGTGTGTGGCAATGTTTTAGATATGAATTTCTGTTTTTTAGTTAAAAGCCATTTATAGTGTTTTTTGTCAAAACATTTGCCTAATAGTTTGTGTAAATCTGCAGAGGGAGTTTGCTGGGCAAAGAAGGACTACAATCTTGCGAAGCACCCAGATATTGATGTCCCGAACCTACAGGTGATTAAGCTGATGCAGAGCTTTAAGTCCAAGGAGTATGTACGAGAGACATTTGCGTGGATGCACTACTACTGGTTTCTCACCAATGATGGTATTGAGTTTTTGAGGACTTACCTCAATCTTCCATCAGAGATTGTGCCTGCTACCTTGAAGAAGCAGGCGAAGCCCCTCGGCCGCCCCTTTGGTGGTGGTCCTGACCGCCCACGGTATGTGAATATAATTGAATTGTATAATTTCATGATTATTTTTCTGTTTTATACTGTATTGATTATGCGTATTTTGTTGTGGTTTGTAGCGGCCCACCCCGTGATGGTGACAGGCCCAGATTTGGTGATCGTGAGGGTTACCGTGGAGGCCCACCCCGTGGACCTGCTGGTGATTTTGGCGGTGAGAAGGGAGGCGCTCCGGCTGATTTCCAACCTTCTTTCAGGGTAAATTTCCTATTTTATGGACTATCATTAACTATTCACTTTTGGTGACAATACATGTTTGCTATTGATTTTGTTACGTGCTCTGTATAGTAGCATTCATTATTTTGTTAATGTATTGTGAAGATGTTTGAATATAAGGTGCCATAATCTACTTGTTTGGATGTTTTTATGTTGACACATCTTTTTGAATTATATGAATTTTATACTCCAGCATATATGTGACATGATTGTGCCATTATGCTACTTTTACGTTAATTGTGGGAATTGTTAGTGTGTTTTTCGAGACATAGTATTGTTTATGCATTATTTTACCAAAAATGTATTATGAAATAGATGGAGAGATATATAATCATTTATACTATCAGATTTATGCGATTATTCACTGGGATCCTTTGAATATGAAACTACATGTTATTTGTCAGATTACTCAAGGATACACATTCCTTGATATGGTTGCCACTATGCTACAATTATGTTAACATGTGAATTGGTAGTGTGCTATGTTGAGCCATAGTATGGTTTATACATTAGTGTACCAGAAATCTATTATGAAGTATATGAGAGATAGAAAATCAAGTATACTATAAGATTTATGCTATTGTTCATGTGGATTCTTTGAATATAAACTGCGTTTTATTTGTTAGTTTACACAAGGATTTACATTTCTTGAATTCATACAAAATTCATGGCATGTAACCATTCCATTTGGTTGTAACCCTTATCTGATCACATGATGATATGTATTGATTGTTTGTTTGTTGTGTTTTTTGATTGATCTTTCAGGGTTCTGGCTCTGGTGGAAGGCCCGGTTTTGGACGTGGAGGTGGTGCACCGAGTTCTGGATTTTAGAGACTTTTCTTCCCTTGGAGCTTCGATACTCCTCTATTTAGCATTGCAACTATGAACTGGTTTTTCTGTTTTGAGAGTTTCATGTAGTTTGCTTTTGTCAGTGACCAAGAACACTACAGATTGCTTTTCAGAATCTATATTTTATTTATAATTTCAGCACTGCATCTGGTTTTGCCTTTTTATTTTCATGTCTTGATTTCATGAGATTAATTCATGTCTTCAGTTTAACTTGGGACAATCAAAGCATGTAGTCAGTCGTAGGGCTGTTCATTTTAACCAAAAAATCATAATTGAACCGTAAACCAAACCACAAAAAAGTCAAAAACTATGGATAATTGTTTGGTTGTGGTTCAATTGTTAAGTAAACCATTTAATTTTGATTTGGTTTTGGTTTACATATTTTGTAATGGTTAACCATAAAAACTGAATTATAATTGGTCGTACAAGTGTCAATCTCGTAAATGTTCACGTCTACCTATGTCTTCATCTTTTAACAAAATTGGAGTATGTGTTTTTTTACCTAATAATATTTTATTATTTGTGCATATCATAATAATAGGATGTTTATAGGTTTTGAATATTTTTTACCACGAAGACCTGCCAAAATAAATGATGAATACCGAAGATAGTTTTAAAATTTTAGCTTAGTATTATTTTGCTGAATTTTAATTTTTGAGGGATTGTAGTGTTATATTTGATATTATATTATATGAAAGATATGCAGGGCATTTTTTATTATTAGCAAGTGACCGGAATGAGGGCTCTTAAAGCTCTCTTCGATTGATTCTTAATGGTTTTTTGCTTATTTAAAATTAATGTTTATGCACATTCTTAATTACAAGTAGATAAATAAGTTTCAAAAAAAATTACAAGTAGTTAAATGGATAAAAAAGTTTAATCTAAGTAAAATATTTAAAATTAAAATCAACATCGAATGAAAGATTCAGCCCAAATTACATGCCCAAATATTTAATCTATAAATATCGGTTGGTTCGGTTCAAATTAAAAACCGAACCACTTTTTACTAAGTTAAAAACCGATCATTCAATTACACCCGATTTTGGTTATGGTTTTAAAAATTATAAAACTAAAATTTTTGGTTTGATTTGGTTTGAAAACATATTATTTGGTTCGGTTAACCAACCATGAACAACCCTAGTCAGTCTTATGAGTATTTGATATTTCAACTCAGGGCTGAGCGTATTTTGTTTCTGTTCATTGGTTTTGGATTTTTTTTTTACAAACTTCAAATTTCATATTAACTTGGTTGATTAATCTCTAATCATTTATTAATTAGTCTGTCAATCTAATTTCTAGTCCTTGATTGAAAATTGCTTCAAGAAAAATATAATAATAAGTTAAAATGTGAAAATTTTGTTTTCTAACTAACCGAACCAAATAAAAAGTTGATTTGTTTAAAACTAAACCAACTCAAAACTGAATTGTGAACCGTCATAATCCGGCCCAATTCCATCCTAAACCGTAACGGCTCTAAACCGGTGTCAAATACACTCGCGCGCACCCGATCCCCGCTCCGGTCAGTTGAGTCACAGTTTCGCAAGCCAGCCGGTAGTAGTAGCTGACCAAACAGCGGCGCATTTTAGCGTCGTCCCGATCCGACCACGCAGAGCGCACTGCGCACCTTCTCCCCCAAACCGTTTCTTTTTTTCTCTCTTCCTCCTGCAGAATCGCATATTTATTCAGCGGTCGCAAATCATGAAACGGTCGACCCATGGCCTCCAAAGCGTATAGCAGAAGACCCACCAAGCGATCGAACCGGCCCAGCCCCTCCATGGCTCAACCTCGCCCCTTGAACAGCTTCGGGGTCTACACGATCGTCTTGTGCCTTTTTGTGTTCTGTGTCTTTGCTCTTCTCGGCGTTTCTTCCTACACGTGGTTCAGCGTCAACACCGATGGCCGATCGGTCGGGGTTTATTCGATTGAAGTGGTTCGCGAGTTCCCTCATGACCCCAATGCCTTCACTCAGGTAGATTTCAACTGGGTTTGTGCAATTTTGTCGTTTTGATTTTGAATTTTTGTTTTTTGATTGCTGGGTTCAAGCTGAATCTGTTTGAAATGGTGAGTTTTGATTCATTTGGTGCATGCATTGGGTTGTTGGTTCAGTTTTGGTTTTGTTTTCATTGTTGTTGTGGATCTTTTGATTCGTTCCTTCACGACCTTACCTTAATGCCTACACTCAGGTAATCTTCAGCTGGGATTATGCAATTTTGCGTTTTGATTGTTCATTTTTGTTATAGATTACTGGATTTAAGCTCAATTTGTTTGCAATGGTAAGTCTTGATTTGTTTAGTGCAAGGATTGTTGATTCAGGTTAGGTTAAGTTGGCATGGTTGCCGTGAATCCTGTGATTCATTCAATTAAGAACATGTTTAGAGAGATCCCCTTAATATTAGAGAAAACAGGGAAATAGCAAGGAAAGAGGTGTCCTGCGGAGCTGCTAACAATGCTCTTCGGAGGTACATTACTGCCTCGAGTGTCTCGAGTTCGGTACCCATATAAATAAAGGATACCTACACTTTACACAGACCCATAGGAGCGTTCGGGACCCTTTCAGTAAGGATTTGGAAGCTCGGGAGCAAGAGTCCACCCTAGTTTGAAAGGGGTTGTTAGGAGCAGCTTGCCTATTCTTTTCTCTCCAATAGGGATAAGAAGTCCCATACTAGCATTGCCCCGAATACCTCACAGCTTGTAATGGCTTATCTGGGCATATATCTTGATGTGATCGATAGTGAAATGACAGGAGAGCCTTAAATTTAAAGCCTGAACCAAACCTTGTTGAATTGATAAAACTGTATTTGTATGCTTTAGCTATATTTATCTAATAGATTGATGAATAGTTAAGGATAAAAGACTATTGTTTGTCGGCTAAGAAATTAAACTATGACAAAGATTTTGATGTTGATTTCTATGGTCACTGGCAGTGTAATCTATGTTAAAATTCTTGTTCATATTGAGATGCTTTCAGTTGAATACATGGTTTATTATGTTTATGAATGCATTTTTGTTTTTAGGGGCTTCTCTACGGTGGAAATGACACCTTGTTTGAGTCAACTGGCCTGAATGGAAGGGTGAGTCTATTCTTTTCTTTAACTGTCATCTTGTGTATATTTTTGTAGAAAAATGTAACTTAGGCAGTGGGTTATTCCTTTGGCACTTTGTATCTACACATTTGCATATCACTTAATTTAGTTTTGTTACTTGTTCTTTGTTTCATGATTCTCATCAATTTTTTCCAGTTTGTATTAGACCAAGTTGAGGAATGTCTTGGATGTTGTCTTCCTTATATGACATTTGTACTTGTGATTTCAGTCATCGGTTCGGAAAGTAGCTCTTCAGACCGGGAAGGTATGTATCTTAAGATCTACATTTTTCTATGGAATTTTTCTCATATTTTGAATTTGTATTTTTTTATATTTTCATTACGAAAACAATATATTATATTTGCTCGTGACATGCATTCATAAGCCATACTTTCTATGATAAGAGAATTTAATTTATTTTTGTTCACCTTTATTTACAGACCGTGACTCTTCATAAGATGGACTACAATGATTTTGGGGAAGGTTTAACTCTTGTCGGTGAAAGGTCCGTGAGAAAAATATAGTCTGATATTTTACTTGTTCTGCAAATCATTTTTCAATTTGATATACTCAAGGTTTAAAATTGCGGAAATGAGCCTTGAGGCGTTTTCCCTTGGCAATGTGAGGCGCAAGCCTCACTGATAAGAAAAAAAATAATCATAAAATATTATCTCGTTCAATTTTATGTCAAACAACACATAATTTCATAAAAAAAGAATTAAAATAAATGAAAACAGCAAAAAAAAGAACATAAACCAAAACAGCAAAAGTAATAAAATAAATAAATAAACATCAACTTTTCCCCCAAAACGTACAAGTTTTTCACATGAAGTCTTAATCACGATGACACGTTACAAATGCCGTTTAATTTCTGGTTTAGTTTATTATGTTTTGTTTATATAATGAGTAATTAAATTGTATGTATAATTTTTCTCACTATTTTCCAATGTTAGGGTATATGAAATTCCATATTTGCTTGAAGATTGATTAATTCAAAATTTACAATTCAGTGGCATCCAATGGGAGGCTTAAATCTAGTAGTTCTCATGTTGTTTTGTAGGCTGTTCCAAGTAACTTGGTTGAAGAACACCGGCTTCATATATGACCGAAATGACCTAAGCAAAGTTCTTGCTCCACACTTTTCTTCATTATGTTTCTAATTGCCACTTCTCTTATTTTTTGTCCCAAAAATGCACATATTTTCTTGAATGCCTCAATATCATAGGTCAGTCTAATGACTTTCACGCTTTTACTCGGTGCAGGTTGAGAAGTTTACTCATCAGATGGAAGATGGTTGGGGACTAGCGACTGATGGGAAGGTCTTGTTCGGAAGTGACGGGTCTTCAACACTGTATCAGATTGATCCTCAAACTTTTAAAGGTTAGCACTTTTATTTTGTATCATTTTACCCGGACGGTGTTAATATTGGCGTGAAATGTCTAAATTACCCTTATCATCTAAAAAATAAAACGTTTAAAAATTCAATTGTTCCAGTTTGAATATATGTATGACCACTATATCTAATCTAAGCTTGAACTATATAATGAATTCATACTTCCCTTGTTTACTTTGTTTCTCGAATGTAGTTATCGGAAAACAAATTGTCAAGTACAATGGACATGAAGTGCACAACCTCAACGAATTGGAGTTCATAAACGGCGAAGTGTGGGCAAATGTTTGGATGGTAAGTCCCTGCATCGTTTATCCATCTCGAGTGTCTACTAATGGACGATTGGCACATTTTTAGTGTATTCGGGTGCTAATTGATCAAAACGCTCCAATGTTTATGAGAAAAAAGTTCCAAAACGACATCAACTTTACCATGATAAAATGAGAACCTCTCTCTTTATTGTTCTTTAACATCAACTAAATTAATTATTGCCTATATAATATGCTACATTTCTTTATATTATTTTCTAAAATAAATATATCCTCTCTGCATAGACCGACTGCATTGCCAGAATCTCACACAAAGACGGTCTTGTGCTCGGATGGGTTCTACTTCAAAACCTAAGGTTTTGCTTATTTTTTATTTATTTTCCGTGATTCTTGATTCGTCCCTTTCCATTGGTAATCACTTCTTTACTATTTACCGATTGCAGGGAAGGACTGTTGACTTCTGGGAACAATGTAAGCATTTGACCAAAAAATAACCGAGTCTTCAACTATTTTGTGGAAAAAGAAAAGAAAAAGCAATTAGTAGCTATCACATGCCAATTTTCGATCAATTGTCCTTCACCGTCATTTGATTCCGTTTGTATAGATTTCCGACTTCTCTAAATCCATATTTTTATTCCTTTCCAGGCTATTGATGTTTTAAACGGCATAGCATGGGATAGCGACGAAAAACGCATTTTCGGTAAGCTCGAATTTTTTTTGTGCCATACCGATCACTCTATTTCTCTAATATCATGAATATACCGAACCTTTGTACTCGTGAAATTATTTTTTCTACTCATACATATTCAGTAAAATACACGAATTGTTACAGAATATGAAGTTTCATTACTAACTTGTAGCGTTTATTATTATGAATCCTTCAAAATTATAAGACTCTGGTTGGTTTTTCAGTTTCAATATTCATTGTCTTGCTGAGTTTTTTATGGGAATTTACTTGAGAAGCCATATTTTGTGTGCAGTGACCGGAAAATTGTGGCCGAAGCTCTACGAGGTCAAATTGCAGCCAGCAAAGAAGCAATTCAACGATCGAGCTGTTGAGGAGCTCTGTCTGAGAAATCGGTACCGTTTCTGAGATCTTATAAAAAAAACTATACTAGTGAAAGGTTTTGACAGTCGTAGGTTTGTCAGTGAAGTTCTGATCTGCAAAACTTCTGCAGAAGCAAATAGAAGAACACTAATTTTCTAGGCTTTTGTACTCTGTTAAAGTCCACAGCTGTCATTTTTTTGCTGCATTGAGAAACATGTGTTAGTTTTGGTATAGATGCTATCTTGAATTTTTTGTTCTTATTCTAATTATGAGTTGTTGGGAAAATGGCAAAACTGGTATAGAAGCAGTGTTCTAAAAAAAATGCTGTGCGCTAGTTGGACAGATAGTTTTTTTGGGGATTAATTGAAACATAAATCAAATTGAAAGACTAATAAAAAATTATAGAGGATAAATCGGATAAGCCGGGGATTTTTAGAATATTAATCAAAAGTATCTACATTCTTTTGCAAGAAAATGGATGCTATCACATAGGGATGAGTAAAATTAATACGGGTGTTCATGGTTCGGTTATCCGAACTGTTAAGTAAGAATGTAACCAAATCAGACTAATAGGTTCTTAATATTAGGGAACCATATCCGGAACTAATGTAAAATAATTCAGGTCGGTTATGATTGACACATTAATTGAGTGATTCTTCGGTTAGAATTGAATTGAACAGTAATTTGACGGGCTTTCATTTTTCATTTTGGGCACGATTTAACCTGAAACATCACAAGTCACATACAATAAAAAGAAAATTAAAATAATAGATAATTTTGTATTAAAATTTCGTAAATGCGAAGTACACAATCCAATATATAAAATCAGTTCACCATCCACATTAATATGATTATGGTGTACACTATTAGATTTAAATTTTATTCACCTAGAACATGACATACAAGTAACATAGAAGAAAGTGTTTTCAAGTAGAGCAAGTCTTCAACACAACCTCATCAATGGCAAGCTTGTCCTCAGGAAAGGCACAATCCACACTCCTTCCATATTCAGGTGAAGGCAAGAGCTCACATGGCTGAGGAGTCACATTGCTTGTGATTCCACTAATGTCAGTGCAATTCCATTGTA
>JAYMTP010001029.1:0-26903 GCA_036897365.1 Geranium brycei | reverse complement strand
AATAATTAATCATTACAAAAAAATATATTAAAAATCAAATTAAAAATAATGACTAACAATATAAATAAATAATAATAATAATAATATATAGACAAGCGTTTTTTTTACCCCTATAATTTATATAGAGTATAATTATTTTATAAATGTAAAATTACCCTCATTTGATATGAGGGTATGTCCTAATTGAGCCTGAGAGAGGGAGGGGAGAGTGAGAGGCCAGTGTTGATGAACCACAAAGAGTGGAAGATGGGAGGTTGAAGAAGGGGGCATATTAGTAATTTCACTTACATTTATTTTATTTTTTATTTTGTTCTTCGAAAATACTAATTTATCCTTGAACTTAAGTTAAGTTTGTTATGCAAATGAGAGCTACAATGGTAATTTTACATTTATAAAATAATTATACTCTACATAAATTATAATGGGGGCATTTTGGGTATTAAAAAATATGAACAATATTGTTGTTAGATTTAACTGAATTTGGACTAAAGTGTTAACATTTTAAACTTAGAGGACTGAGAAAACAATTTTCAAACTTAAGTGACTGATCCTGAAATGAGGTTTTAACGAGTGTTCTGATCTATAATTACCCTTAAAATCTATATTTCATAGTGACCGAAATTGACATTTTATCAAATGTGTGCTGGCACACACATTTATTCCAAAAAATATCATTGCATATTGATAAAGAAATATCATTGTATATTGACAGTATATAGTGTATTTACCGTTGAATATGTATTCATATGTGTTTAATAGTGATATTTTATGACTTTACAGGTGCAAGTGCACAAGACAAATGAAGTATGCTGGTGCTGTAACCTTAAATAGCTTTTATTTGCCTTAAAAAAAATTGTAGCCTCTTGCTTGAAATTCAGTATGTTGTTCCTGCTTAAAACTTAGTACTTTATCGTAATATTATTTTTTGTGAACTAATTATAACTATGTTAATTTAGTATGGTGTAAGTATTAAAAAAATGACAAATTTAGCTTAGTATAACTTTAACAGATCGCTCGTGCATTGCCCTAGTTGTTAGAAAATAATAGCATCAAATAAAATCAATAATCAAAACGGTAAATATATTGAACATAATCATGTTTGAACACTAAAATTAATTTGTAATTTAAATTGAACATCGGTAGGTAGGTACAATGGTACAGTCATTCTCTCTCGTTGCCGCGTTACTTTGATCTTCACGCTCCTCCCACACGTTTACAAAACACGCGTGGATACCAAAAGACGAAAACACCCCTTCGATAAAATTCCAAGGCAATTTAGAGGCTATCTTCTTGGCTAATCAAACTCAAAGTCGTACAGAGAACAACGGAGGAGACGACAGAAGCGAATCGAAGCTCGATCGCACCCACAGTTACGGAGCTAGAAAATATTTTATTCATTTCTCGATCATTCGTATCGAAATTTCGGATCAATTCTACGATCAACGATCTATTCATTCGGCGATGTTCAAGTTCTGGTATTGCCTCCTGTCGTCATCGCTTCGACTGTAGCTTTTTCTGTCGATTTCGTATTGTTTTTGGATTTTTCGTTGCGATTCAGTGATTGTTTTATCGGGTTGCTACATGAATTGGCGTAATTTTGTGTTCGGAAGCAAAAATTCGAATTTTGGAGGTTTGATGTTGCTAGGGTTTTGTGATTTGTTGTTCCCCTGATATTGATTTGTGTATGCTTGAGAATTTGTAGTCTGTGTGGCTTTTGTGTACCGAGTTTTTAGTAGTATCTGTTATTTCTTGGGTATATTAGAATCAAGAATTTAACTCTATAATTCATTGATGGAGGATGAATTTGTTCAATTGCCGACTCGGTAAAATTCAACTGTGAATTTTGTTATCATGGGATGTTATGGCTGAAAAGGAGCTTTTGAGTAATGTTCAGCAGAGGTGACCTGAAACTGCATATCAATTTTTGTTGTTGTTCATGGCCGATATTTAGTTTTACTCATTAAAGTGCTGGCCATGATCATGGCGGGGTTTACTATCGTACCATACTTATGTTTTGAAATCTGTTGATGTATTAGCAATTCAGATTGGTAACACGTGAACAGGGCTTATGATTTTCTGGTCATGCATCACTGGCAATTGTTTGTCTTTTCCCTCGCTCTTGAACTATGATTCTATATATTGCTAAAAATATAAGTGATTTTTTTATTTTAGATTTTTTATTTCGGGTTATTGTATACTGCTCTCTGCATTGTCATGCACAAATGGCTGAACCTTGATTATATGCAGGGGTTCTCAAGAGCCAGAAGCTCAGCCACGCCCACAGGAGTCAACACAGTCTTGGTATCCTCCGTCTGTAGCTAGCACGCCAACTTCATCCCGTCCCTCAACACCTGGTAGCAGCTCTTATAGTGGCTTCAATTCACAAAGGCCTACAGAGAGGCCTCAGTCTCCATCGCATGTTTCACCTGCTGAAGCAGCGGGGATTATTAATGCTCTAAAGGACAAAAGGTACGATTTGTGATGCATGATATCCGGATTAATCATTACATTGTTCTAGTGAGAAACCAAATGAAGATTTTTGATCTAAGAGGTTGCCCACATTCCGGATCCACTTTGTCAATATGTTGGCTAATAAACATCTTACACAAGTTAACTAATTTGTCCACTTTTTTGTTAGTTGTGGGAAAAAGTTCTCTCATGCTCTGTACCTTTGTTTCTGACTGTTTTCTTATCATTTTTTACTTTTATTCCAGCGTTGATGAGTTGCGGAAGCTTTTATCAGACAAGCATGCCTACCAACAATTTTTATTCTCACTTGATCAGGTTAAAATACAGAACAAGGTAAGTTTCATCCTCTGGTTTATATTTGAATTTGAGCTTCAAAATTTCCCATATTTCATCTTGGCTTGATTGCGTGTACCGTTGAGTTTAAATATAGTTTAGGGTTGGGCCTCCTCTTTTTCTCACACACACAGCTTATACTGTGACAAGTCACACGAGTGTTTCTGATATTCTGAACTGTTTCAAGAATAGTCTTCTTGGTTCTTCATCCAATGCTTGCACATTCTTCAGTACTAATGTTTCTTCCGTTTTATCGACACCTTTATCCCTGCTTACTGGCTACTGCATCTTACTCGTGAGCTATACTGGATTGTGGGAAATGTATGTGTGATCATTCTGACATTTTTCTTTTATTTTATAATCATCATCAGGTGAAGGATGAGCTCCGGAAGGAGACTCTGCAGCTCGCCAGTGAGTTCTTGAACTATCAACTATACGATATATATCTCCACTGCAAATTGCACCAGGATACAAATTCTAATTTTTCCTTTACTATTATCTGACTGTAGGGGAGAACCTGGAAAAAGAACCCTACATAATGGAGCTAAGGAACCAGGTAAAGATTGACGATGTTGTTTAATTATACTACTTATGGTTTCAAATGGAATACTGATTATGCTCTTCTTACTTATCGCAGTGCAGAATAATTCGGACAACTGAGTTGGCTGCTGCACATGAGAAACTAAATGAACTTGAGAAACAAAAGGAGGAGACCATGAAGTTCTATGCTCCAGCGTCTCTTCTCCAACGCCTTCAAGGTAAACAACAAAGTGAATAAATGAGTCATATTGTACCATCATATTTAATAACCTATTTTGAGACCTTTGGATACATTTAAAACATAAATTCCAATGCTGAGGAAGTGACTCTGATTTGCAGAAGCAATGAACAAGACAGACGAGGAATCTGAAAACTTGCACAAGCAGCTTCTTGATGGAGAAATTGATCTACGGGTCTTTGTCCAGAAGTACAAGAAGCTCCGAACAACTTACCATAAGCGAGCGCTCGTTCATCTTGCCGCAAAAACATCAATTGCCTGATTGGATCATGCGAATATTGAATAGATTGTTTTCGGGTCATATATTACATTGGATGTAATTTGTCAGTCGTACAATGAACTGTGTTATGTGTACTAATCTATTGTTTTTACACCCTTAATCTGGTCGATATTATTTTGGAGCTCCATGCCAATTCGTATTGTGATTGTTCTCGTACACATGGCAACAGGTTTATGTTACTTGGCTCGATCCTAATGCCCTGTATTTTTGTTGAAATATATTCTGCTTAAAAATGTACCTTTGTGCTTTGCTTTGCCTAACTGATCAAAAATTTAAACTTGCGACTTAAGTTAAGATTCAATTTCATATATCTTAACAAATCGAACACTTGGACTATAGAATTCGAGTATCAGCAATTGTATCCTAACTAGTTTCGTTCACATTATTTATCACCAATACCTAAGCAACTCAGATATGGTAGGATTGAGCTGTACATGCAGCAGCTAGTATTGAACTTTAAAACATCGAGAGCTTAATGCCAACAACCATTTTCTCGTAAATTATAACTCCCAATGAGTATTCAATATGTAACCAAATACGCAAGGAAAAGAACAATGGCTATTACTTGCTAATATGAATCGTTTCGAAAGCAAGAACATTATATTCCTTCTTCTAAGTGATCTCCTTCTGATTCTTCTAAGCAATCTAATTCCTTCTCCCACTTCAATCCAAACATTTGACGGCCAAATGGCACGATAATGTTATACCGAAAGACCTGCAATCACTCAAATGACAGACATTCTACAGAATTAGAGAGAAATTCAAATGAATTAGTTCGAGCACTCGTATCAACTCTCATATCCCAACATTAGGTAAATGAAGAAGGATCTGAGAGATAATATACGGGAGGAAGTGATGACTAACTAACCTTATTGTTGATTTGATGCATTTGCATTTTCAGAGCCCCGGAATCCTCAGTCCAATCCGATTCATTTCCTCTAAGCTTGTTTTCCCAAGCTTTTTTCAATGCCGATCGCCACTCAGTAGCTCTGCTCCTTATTTCTTTGTTAAGTTCAACCCATTCTGGTGCACATCCATTCTTGGCGAGGATTCTAAATAATGTGTCATCGGCTGGGTCTGCATGAGGGTTTGTATCACGTTTAAGGGGTTTGCCTTTTCCTGGTAAGTTTTCAAATTGGCCTTCTTCCATGGAATGCCATATTCTTTGTTCCACAACATTGATGATATCAGTTTCAGACCTGCCCAAATCACAAACCAAGATCAGAAATTCTTGCCAACAATGCTAAAAATTGTTTGGTTGATAGACTCATGTACCATCAAAACAATCACAACTGATTGTGTTTAGGTTTTTCTCTTAATAATATGTTAGCTCAAACAGCAATATGTATATTCAGAATATATCATTTGAATGATCCAGTGGAAGCAATATCTTCTGCTAGTTCATTCGCTAAGGAGAAGAACTAAGATCAATAAATAGATATGGTTACTTGTTACTTTTGGGTTCGGGATGGGGACAGGGCGAGTGTGTGTCTCATTTATGTAGACAAAAAAGAATAACAAAAAACAATCCAACCTGCCGGATTCAAACCAGCAACCTAAGGATCATCTGCCATGCCGCAGCCAACTGAAATCCTTAGCTCTACCAACTGAGCTAAGATCAGTTTAAGGACTAACCAGTCATACTTATCCTCAGGTTTGTAAATAAAGGAACAATATTGATTTTCATGTGAAAGAGCCTTTTTAAACAAGTGAGACTTGATGCCTAAAACCCAATTTCCAACCTAATTTATACACAGAACTTACCGAACTATCAAGTGAATATTTCAATAGTAATTTAGCTCCCAAAGCAAGCAAATCAGTATAACTTTAGACTTGGGTAGGGAGTTCAGTGGGTTGCCACATAGGACTATAGGAGTAGAATATGGAGAAATCTAAGTATAACTTTACTAATCCTCATCTTCCTAAAAAAGTAAGAGGATGGGACCCGATCCGACCGGTATGGCTATTTTTCAAGGATTAGGACGAGGCCGGGTTGGCCACACCCCGAACTGCATCAATCAGGGCCGAGGTGAGGACAAATTTTATATATTTTTGGGTTCGGGATGGGGACAGGGTGAGTGCACGTCTCATTAGGGAGACGAAAAAGAATAAAGATAAAAGCAAAAGACAATCCGACCTGCCGGATTGGAACCAGCGACCTAAGGATCATCTCTGCCAGGCTGCAGCCAACTACAGTCCTCAGCTCTACCAACTGAGCTAAGGTCGGTTTGACAACCAACTTGTTACACTTATCGTCAGGTTTGTGAATAAAGGAACGATATTGATTTTTATGTGGAAAGAGCCTTTTTAAACGAGTGAGACTTGATGCCTAAAACCCAATCTCTAACCTCATTTATACACAGAACTTACTGAACACTGAATATTTCAATGTTTCAATAGTAAAAAACAACCAAATCTCATGCAAATCAGTACAATAATATTAGATATAGAATCTTCTTCCCCCATTCTTTTTTCAATAGTTAAACTTAAATGATAAAATTGCAGTGATGTGAGCACCTTCGAGTACCAAATTTCTCAGTAAATTGAATCTATGTTCCTAAACCCTAAATTGGAAATTAATGCAACAATTCAACGAAAAAGACACATCGAATCACAGACCTGACGGAGCTTCGCTGTCCCCGGAGCTCAGGAGGGAGCTTGCGGTCGTTGACGGCGTCTATCACGCCCGATAAACGGTCACCAAGCTTCTTCGTAGTCGCATCCGACGATGATGAAGACGACCACCTGCGACCGATCAAACCTCCGCAGACCACCTTTAATCTCGGAATCGCAAGATAATCCGACGATTTCGCGAGCGCTCTGGCGAAGCGAACCGCCATTGGAGACAGACTGAACCTTTACGACATTCGATCCCGCCGTCTCGATAAACAGAAGGTGAGCTTTACAGCCACGTGGCGTGAGAGGAAGGAGACACGTGTACATATTATTTTGGACCTATTGGATCTTCTTGTCTCTATTCATTCATGGTGTTGGTAGTATTATATTGAATCATTTTGGGTTAATTTAGTTTTAAAGTTTTCGAAAGATTATTTTACTCACGGAAAATTGTAAAATGTCTCCTTATAATTATTTTATTTATCAAATTCTCCAGTTACTTCATTTTTATAAAAACGCTCCTTCATTTATGTTCAAATTTGCACCGTCTATGTGCAAATCCGTGAAAATTAATAGAAGTATCACCTAAGTGTTGCACGTTTAACACTTAAGTGACACTTCCAACGAATTTGTACAGACAGTACAAAAATAAACATGAGTAAATGAGTTTTTATAAAAATACTGTAAAAGAAGAGTAGTTTGTGCATATTAAATTACTGAAGCGGCTTTATTATAAAAAGTTAGCCTACACTAAGATATTTAGAATACCTCAAATTATTTATTTTCTACTAAATTTTTATTTAAAAAATACCTAAAACTAATATTCCAAACACCAGAGTACTCAGTGGAGGTGGTGACACCGATAAGGATCACTGTGCCCAATGAAGAAGATCTCGAACCTAAGAGAAGTTCTAATATTCAAGAACTAAGATAACTTGAACAAAATCTTATTTTGAATGAAGACGAGGAAGTAGATACGAATTATGAGTTGGAGGAAAATGAAAATTAAGTATTTGAAGAACACGGGAAGGAATAATAGTTGGAACATACAATTTTGATGATATTAATAAATCATGGTAAATATTCGTCATTTGATTTCAAGCAAGGTACATAAAATTTTCAGAATCATAAAAATAAACAACATAAGATATAGAAGAATCAATAATTATTGGCTCCTTGGTTGTCGCCGTCGTCGTCGTCATCATTGGTGTCAGGTTTTGCACACATTGGGGTTGTGTAGTAAAAGGGGCTGAGAACAAACTTGGTCACGTCACGGTAGACGTAGGTGGGCCGTATGAGCCTGACGCCGGAGACCCCGCCGCCGGAGTTGGTGGGGATGTTGCAGGGTTGGTCCGGCGAAGAGACGAGCCTCACCGAGCACCACTCGGGCTTGAGCTCCTTCCCGTGAATCACCTTGTCTATGCTCATTTCATATTGCCCTTCTTCGTCGGTCTCGTCACTTGTGCAGTGCACCACTCTGTGCCTATCGTCCCTGCATGTTATTGCCACCTTGCAACCTGCACTCCAAATTTCAACATGATCATTTCAGCGTCGTCACAGGGGTATTTTCGTTATTTCTGAAAATGTAACAATGGCGCAACACTTTTAGTAACTTAAGGGGTTTTACAAAAAAGTGTTTGCATTTATTTCATATTGGTATAAATGAAATTTGGTTAGAAAGTATTCACCTTTAATAGGGTTGCCACCTTGCCACTCCTTCCAGCTTTGAGAGCAGTCTTGGCAGAGTACTTTGCCACGGACATGCACCACTCCGGTCGCTGGAGCCTCCTCCCGAGCTGCACACAAATTGGCAACTACCAAAGCTCCAATCATCATCTTCACCAACACTCCATAATAAGTTCTTTGTGATTGCGATCCAACCATGACTTTTGTCCGAAATCAACTGTTATGTCTCACTTTCTGGGATGATTTGCAGAGTTGTGATGTGTTCAAGTGTTTATATACATGAAAATGGCTGGTTAATTTGTGAGAGTGGATGCGCACAACTAGAGACGTGCGGTCCATTTAGTGATTCAATAATTGTTTTTAATACCTACCTACCATTTTAGTGTTAATTGTCTCTCACATATATAATTGCCACCAAGTTTGTTTACTTCTTTTATAATTGAAATTCCTTCATTTTCAACTATTAATATATGCATGCTATTTTGGTTAAGGATGACAAAATACCCTAAACCCACCCAATGCACCCGATCATGCACGGGTGGGTGGAGATTTTTCGAGACAGACTATAAAATACCTGTTCGGGGTTGGGCAGGAATTATCCGATATATTTAAACACAAGATTTCATGTGTACATGGTTTCGAAGTGTATTTATCTTTCATGGGGAAGAGGAGAAATTGAATAGAGCTGCATCTTCCCAGTAATATAAATACACAAGACATGTAAACATAAGAAAATAGGTTTCAACAAAATGTATATCATATGCACAAGAGTTCATGTGTCACAGTTCATTTCAACATCCTCTTCAGTTCACGTGTGTTTGGAGTCCTAGGTTTTCCGATGCAAGCTGTTAGCTTCTGCTCGGATTTAACCTTCCACAATTTTAACAGGAGTTCTGCAAACACAAGTAAAAATTGAGTCTAATTGACGGCCAAGAAAATTGTATTGGAAGGCTGATCATTAATATCATCCATGGACCAATTAAGTCACTCACCCGAACGGGCTTTGTTTGATAGACAGCAGTTCGACATCCAACTGCAAAATCCAAGAACGATAAATTTGATGATGAAAGTGGCCGAAAAATTTATGACAGTTTAGTTCCAGATAAGAACTGTCAAATATGATGAGAATTTACGTGCTTAACTTATGCAGAAAAGAAAATATTCTATGAATCATGATAGGAAACTATTATGAACCACTACAGAAGAAAATTAAACTACAACATGAAGTTTGGAGTCTCTTGAGATTTTTCAGAATTTCGTCTAGGTGAATCCAAAATGACAACATTTTGGCCTAATATGCAAATAAGCCTCTTTCGACCATGCAGCTACACTGTACTCAAATCACGCTTCAGCGACGATTAAGTTCACTTCTCATCGTAAGAGGATTTGGTCATAGATTTTTGAATCTTGGTTTTGGATGTTTGGTCTCAACAACCTTAGTAAACTTCAAATCACGATCAATCTTATACCTATGTATCATACTTAAATAGTAATGACAACATTTAGGTCTACAACTAAGAATTCCAAAGTATATGTGTGCTTAATTTAAGTTCCAATAGAAAATAAGTCGCTGAGAACCATAAGTCCCTAATCGTTTATATTAATGGACCGTATGAGTTCCAGACAACACTAAAGTAGCTATTGAACATTCGCTAACCAAAACTTCAGAAAGATAATGTAACTGGTTACCTCAATAGTGGCATTTGGAGGGATTTCCTGTACTCCTTTGCTTCCATAAGCTAGCTCCGGAGGAACAATAAGCAACCGCTGCAGAAACAAAAACTATGAATTAAATGAAAATAAATACAGAAAACATCAATAAAAATCCCACATGTAACATGGTTAATAATATACTGAAAAAGGTTTTTCAAGAAATTAAAAGGCAGTGTCACAACAGAATCTGATTTCACCTGTCCTCCAACTCGCATCCCTTCAACGCCTTGGTCTAACCCCTTAAGGACCGATCCCCTCTCCGATTGACCCACATCGAAACCATAAGGCTACATCAATGCAATGAGAGAAATCACCAGCCAATAGTGAATAGATATCTCATAAATGACCATGTGCGACAACCAATAGCATCAATTCAAACTATAGTGCCACATTTGATTCTAGATCCTTGTATCCTACCAGTTTCTAGATACTTCAGCTACTGAACAGACTGCACAATACATAAAAAATTCCATCCTTGATGATGATCTCTTTATCTTTTTTCTTAACAAATTTCTGTTTTATTTAGATTTGACATAAAACATAGCTCCAACATTTAAACTGTTTGGAAGATATTGTTGTCATGAGGGATGCAGAAGGACTGCTGAACCATTTTGAAGAAAAAAACAATCAGCATAAGCAAGTTACTCAGATCTAGTAGACCATTTGGGGTTTGGTTGACAAACTATAAGTGCGCTAAAAGAGCCATGACATTTGCCATAAAAATGGAAAACAAGGCTATTTTGAAAGAAAAAACTTGTGATTGCACTTTATGGAGATGGAAATTTCCACACATTCGAGATAATTGACCAAGATGAATAATCTAGAACTACTTAAACATTACCGTTCCACCACCAACACCAAGTCCTTGTCTACTTGTCATAAAAGTGATGTTCTTCCATCTAGCAACATAGTGAACCTACAACATGCAAACATAGATTAATACTACGAATAGCAGTGGTAAAAATCTCCCGAACACAACTTTTCACCGTGTTCATTTTAGGCTCTAGTTAGGCGCTAGTTCTTTTTTGTAAAAAAGCAACCAATAGGATAATAGTTTAAAAACCTATATCATTCATATCTTTTACTTCCAAAGAATCTTGAAGGCACAACTCGTATATTCTTGGCAATGAAAGCACTATAAGAATAACAGGCCTATTGGTATCATGTAAAAACAATTAGGGATATTAAAGAATCTGTCCTGAGCTTGATAAAAATCAACTTTGAAGTATAAAATTTCACGTTGAATAAAAATAGAAAAAACAGCAATCCATATGCAGATGGGTCCAGCTCTACACGTGAGACAGAGTGTTGAAGTATAAAGTTACACAGAATATAAATAAAAAAGAGCTACATATAAAGGCATAAACCACCAATTAACAAGGTTGATCTTTTAGCTGGGGATTTCGGCCCTAAAAATTTTATGAGGGTAATCAAGCAGTTTTAGAGTTTAAATTAAACACTTGGTAAAATTGAAATTTAACTGGGTCACAACCGTACTGCAACCCTAGATCCCTTCACAGCTTCAGCTCCATTTCCTACTTTCAAATCGTAGTACCTGACGAAGATAATCATCAGAGATTAAGTAAATAGCCTGTCATCTAGTAATAAACAGAGTTAGAAGTTAGATATCCTGTTTCTAGATTTAAAATTACCAAATAAACATCACCTAGAGCAGTATATGTTACAGGTTCAAATAAAGAACGCAAGAAAGGTAACAAAATGTTAGTTTCATAATTGTAAAGCAACACAAAGTTGAAATTATAATGAGCAAAAAGCAATTGAAATATGTGACCGAAAGAGGTTCAAGTATGTTACTAACTTCAGACCACTGGGAAGGGTTTTGAATTCATCCTCAGGTACTTTTGCTGCTTTAAGCTGCAGCAAATACAAGAGATGCAAGATGTCACAACTATTTTTACTCATTTGATAAATATGAATTTATAAGGACTGAAACACGGAACTTGTTCCAACTTCATAATCCCTTGCACAGAAAAAATACCCCTCCTATCTTTATATAATACCTAGCTTTTTAGGAAGAGCATCAAAAGAAAAAATGTCTATCAAAAGCTTTCCACAAGAACTGCCACGAAAATTGCACTTGCTAAGTGTACGGTACACTTCAAGCCAAGATGATAAAAATAATCAGAAAATGGCTAATTTCAGAATGGGAAGGATCTTACAGCTCTTTTACTCGTGGTAACAGCTTCAGCAACATCACTGACATACGAGACAGCAGCTGAGTCACAAGAAATGTAAATAGGATACTTTATTAGAGAACTGCATCTTGATGAAAGTGAACCCTAAATTACTGTACTAAGATAACTAGATAGGTATACAAAACTATGGAAAGACAAGTGGTGAAGAAACATTAATAAACAAATAAGAAGTATATCATTAATCAAATAAAGACAATACTTATAATTCTTGCAGTTTGGACATTATTAGAGAAGTGTTTTCTAAGGTTGATTGGGCTTGTTTAGTTCCTTCTCTAACCATTTACCATTCATGAACATAGCTTTTTGGTGTGGCTAGGTATAAAGACGGGCTCTTCACACAGAGTAGCCGAGTAGGTAGCTATCAAGGGTTGGAATATGAACATATATCATACATCTTGTAGCTGTTCATTGCCAAATAATGGTTTGGTTTCCCAATTATCACCAGTAGTTCATTATACAAGAAATAACAAGAAACCCCATTTTATAGTTGTTCTGGATTCAGAACATGAACTGAATAATTGGTTCTGTAATCAACGAAAGCCCCTTCTTACTCTTGAGATGCCAATGTCTGTTTCGTTTGTGTAGCAAATTTACCTACTACAGAGTGATCACACCAAAATCTACAAACTCTGAGCTGGATATGAGATCTCAGCTTTCTATCAATTCCATATAAAGAATGATCAATAGTGATCATTTGATCAAAGATCATTAAGATTGGCAAGTGTAATGCCACTACAAACTACAAACCTAAACAATATCAATAATCAATGCAAAATCTCATGGTTGCAAATTAGTCCCACTCCCAAATTAATAGCCTATATCTACAAATTTATCAAAACCAAGATGGGCATCATTACATTTCAATACCCAATTGATAAAATCCAAGCAATTCGGATGAAACAACCAAAACCCATTTTGGACATGTACAACTAACGAAATAAAATTTAACTAACCAGCTGTGAGAAGAGACCCAATCAGCACCCTCCTTCCCTCAGAGTCCACAGAGAGTGTGACCCTTTTAGCTGTATCACCCGAGGAAGTGTAAGAGCAGCGACATGGCAACACAATCGAACTTCTGCTGGAGGGTCTCTTCCCTGTGAATTTCAACAACTGGTCACCAAATCTGATCAAAACCAGAAAGACCTTGAAGCGTGTGAGAGTTACCTGAATTGGGTATGGAGGAAAGAGGCTTGAGGAGAAGACAAGTGCTGTGTTGGAGGTGAAGAAGGAGAGGGAGTTCCATGGGAGAATCAGCTGAGGAACAAAACAAGCAAGCCAAAAACAATACCCTTTTCTTTTCCTTTTGCTATGGTTTTAGATTCTGAGGGATAGAGGATATCATTTTGAATCCCAACCACAGATTTTCCCGAGAAAATATCCAAAACCAGGGAAATTTGAGGATTACTCTGATGATGTTATCATGATCCACATTGACAGTACTTACAAGTGGAAAGTAGCCTTCATCACTGGCTGGTTTCTGTTTGATTCTTCGATTTTCTTTCATGGACTAATCTGAATGAAAAATCGGTTTAACAGTAGCTTATGTGTTAATTCAAACCATATATTATATTAATATAGGCAATTTATGTTTAATTTATAAAAATTAAAAATAATTGGTTTAAATCCCATGTTAAGTCATTCAAATTTAGAGTAAATTGTAAAAGGTGACTCTGAATTATTAAAATTTTGCAAATAGGAGTGGTGAATTTATCATTTTTTTGCAAAATATGTACATTTGTTTAAAAATGACAAAAAAGTCTTAAAATTATTATTTTTGAATCAAACAAAAATAATAATGTTTTCTAACTCAAGCTTGTCAGTTTTTCTCTTGACTTCAATGACGTGCGAGAGAATATTTTCGTAATTGAATAAAATATGGTTCACAACACCGACAACATGTGAGAGAAGAACAAAAATCGACAAACTCGAGTTAAACAAAATATTTTTATTTTAATTTTAAAATTTTATTTAAATGACATTTTTATCATTTTTGGACAAATATACACATTGTACAAAAAAAAATGATAAGTTCAGTCACTTTTTGTAAAAAATGAAAGTTCAGTCAAGTTTTTCAATTTACCCTCTAAATTCATATGTGAGTTGACGAGCATGAACCTATAACGGATAATAACTATATAATTTTAATAAATATTTTATTTATATGCTAGTAATGTATATTTTTATTGGAGAAACACAAATAACTACATAATTTTTGTACAAATTACGGTAAATAAAAAATGATAATAAACACCACGATTATCTATATTGTTTTTGCACAAAACCGGTAAAAAATCAACACGCTTGACTTATTTTTTGTAGCATATATTATTAATAGGGTAAATTGCAAAAAATCTTCTTAGATTGTTACAGTTTTGCAGATAATCTCTTTACGCTATTTTTATTGCAAAAACTCTCTGTTAACTTGGATTTTTTGCACAGTTAGTATAAATTCGTTAAAAGAGACGACAATTTCAAAAATAACCTTCACCGCTTTTGAAAAATCTCTATATATACTATTGCACTCTATATATACTATTGCACTTTTGCAAAGAGTCTTTGTATACTATTTTTTGCTAAAAAACACTCTCCTTATATTAGTGCACTTCTATAGAAATTTTATGTGTACGATATTAGATTTTTTTATATAAAAAAATCAAGTTCGAAAACTCCCAATCAGCGAAAAACCGGAGAAGTAGAAAAATAAGGATTTTGAGAAATCATGATGACATCAACATCTCATTTTATATTATATATAATGTATGTACGACTGAAATAATAATAATATTTGATAAAATAAGATCGTGTAAAAAAAACTTAAAAGTTCAGATAAAATCTCAACTCATAATTAAAAAAATAACATGACAAAAGTTCAAATAACGATGAACACATATAACATGTTAATAACAAGTCAACATTTGACCAATCCTTATGGAGAAGATGAGAATTATTGGCTGAAAATTAGATAGTTTTAAAATACATAAAAGTAAAAGTAATAATTCACCGACTTTGATTAGGTGTGACTGAGTTGGCCCAATTTTGAACCAATTTCCAATCATCATTTTCGCTAGTTTAGTTAAAATGATATCTCGGGGATAACTCAGCAAGAACTCCATAGTTTTCAAACATTACGAAAACCTCGTTACCAGTTCACATCAGTAATAACCACAACAACAAACAACAGTCAATATCTCAATTATGGTTCTCCGAGTATTACTTAATCGATTGTAAAAAAATGGACAACATGTCTTGTATAAAAATATATAAGAAGATCTTTATAAGATTCCATTAGTATAAGGAGATGTTTTCAAAAACAATATAGTAAAAGAAGACTATTTGTAAAATCATGATATATAGGAGGAGAGTTTTTGCAATCGTGTACACTAAGTGGTGAGGGGATTTATACTAACAGTGCAAAGAATTACAAGCTAACATAGAGTTTTTGCAATAAAAATTGCGTGATAAGACTATCTGCAAAACTGTAAACAACATAATGAGAGGTTTTGCAATTTTCTCTTTTTAATAAAATTTATTTTTAAATGACAGGTGTAACATTATCATGATAATGAATGGAAATAGGTCGATTTCGAGACAATTTTTTCCATACCCACCCGACCAGCTCACCATTCTTAGGTACCCACCCTGCTCAAATAACCACTCAACTACTATGGTACCAGCTCCACTGGAATATCCTATACGGACGGGGATTCTCCGATACCCAATACCGACTCGAAAATTATATATGACTAAAAAAGTAAATAAATCATAATTTAAACCAAATAAAAATAACCTAAGGTCATAAACCTAAACCTAATATCTACAAAACAACCATATCTGACAGAGGTTGCAGTGGAGATCAAGGAAGAAGCTCACAACCGGGGATAGAGGAAGGAGTTCACGGCTAGCTAAAGATTGAGACTGTGAATGTGAGGAGATGAGGAACGAACAACGGTTGCAGACTGACAAAGATCTCAAACATACACCGTTGTGGTTGAGGGCTTGAGCTTGCGTGCTGGAAGTCTCTCAACCATCATTCTTGTTGGTGCCTTTCATGAACTATAGCATCACTCCTTGAGAACTCCATTCTTTGGCTCACTTGCTTCCTTACCCTTGGCGATGAGTGCGCTAGTGAGTACTTTGAACTCCCTCTTATAACCACTAACAAGTCCATTATCTGCCTCATTCAAGAGCACATCGCAATTCTCAATATGCATGAATAAGATCGATGTTGGCGAGTATAGGGTTGCTCATGGGTGTATTTAACGCCGCCGCTTTGCTAGTCTTGCTGGAGATGAATTCTAAATTTATGTGAAAAAGATACTCATCTCATTAAATTTTATCCTTTTATTTTATCACAAGGATTGATAGTACTTTTGTATACTATCATACTTTTGCAAGAAGGTGCAATGTACTTTGTAATTGCAAAAAAGTGTTCTCAATTTTAATTTTTTTGTGCAAAATATATATATATATATATATATTTGTACAAAAATGATGAGATTTCCCTTGACACTAAGAATTAAGGTTTATAAAAAATTTATTTTTTTAAAATTACAAATTTTAGTTAAAAGATTTTTTTAAAAAAACCTTATAAAAATATTTATATTTATATTTTTAAAAAAGTAATTATTAATTTTAAAGGCAATTTAATCATTTTTTACAAATACACACAAAAATTCAAAGTTTACAACACAATTTTGTCATTAATAAAGTAAACATCACCTTCTTGCATAGAAATTTTTTTTTTGCTGTTTCCCTAAAGAAAATTAGGATCGCACAACACTCACGTGATGACAAACATTAATTTTTTTTGCTAATTTTAATTAGACGGTGCAAAAAATTTAGTTAACCGTGGTGATTATTACCAAATTTTTGTTTACCATGATTTTATGCAAAAATTATATGATTCAACGTGATGATTATTAGCATTTTTTGCTCACCATGTTTTGATACAAAAATTGTATACTTTACTATGGTTTTGCGTATGTTCTCTTCTATAAATTCATATTATATTTAGAACTGAATTAAGATTAAGTTACATGTAATAACGCAACAACACAAGAGATCAGTGTCATTTTTATCATATAATGTAGGATTCATATGTGTAACAAACTCTCAAGTAGATTTTCTTGAGAGAGAGAGTTATAAGCAGTGATGTAAGGAAATGATGGGTGAGGTAGTTTAATGCTTGTTAGATCCGTGAACAGTAATTTTACAAGTATTTGATTACTGTGAATGGTAAATAAATTCGAGATTTATAAATATATAGATGCAATCATAGATGCTAGATTAACACTGATTCATTGGTTTTAAAAAGCATATTCAAGTATTCATATATGCGATTCATCTCTCGATATTGGAGTGGCCTAAACTTGAGCTATCAACTATCCCTCTCGGATTCGTTTATATCTCAAGTTTGTAATATATACAAAAATCTTGAGGTAAGGGTTTTGTATGAGTGTCAAACTATAAACACTAACCCTTGATATTGTAATGTGTCGATCATGAACTGCCTCTCTCATAATGAGTCCACAATTTTTTCACAACTATCTAAGATGAAATATACCAAACAGTTTAATTAGAAAATATAATGTCAACGTGAAATCAAGAATAACCGAATAATCTCAACTAAACCGAATCATCAACACTTTATAATCTAGCACCCATGATTATAGGAATTTAGCCCGTAATCATGGTGATGCAATTAATAGTCAATAGAAAACACGATATAATGAAAAGAAAAGAAAAGATTAGAGAGATAAAACCCAAAACTTCAATGAGTTGAACCTCATGAATTTAAGGAGTTCCCCTTTCAATGGTGGGTTCACATGCTGACTCCTTATTTCATATACCCAAAATATATGTTATGCACCTTCAATTCTTCGTCACAAGACTTGAAATCGGCTTATAAAGCTATATAGAGCAATTTCCTTTTTCCCCAAATATCAAATAATGAGTAAGGTAAGACAAATCATTTTTTATTTTTCTTAAAATTTAACAAGTCACATTTTCATTAAAAAGTATCAAAGTCGTGACAACTCACTGAAACTTTGGTCACAATCAGATGATCTTGTCACAACTTGACGAATATTTGTCACGATCTTGATATTTTAAACATTTACGGGGATTTGAACTCATATTTTGTCAAAATTTCTCGCCTGAGTTGTAAATATTCGAATTTTATTCGATTTGGTATATAAGTTTGCTGAGTTAGAAGCTCTAATAACAAGTTATACGCTCTAAAGTTTTAGCGAAACTCTGAAAAGATTTAAGCAATTTTAATTCAATTCATCGACTTTATACGTTATGTGGTATAAAATTATATGATATACAAAATTAAGTTTAAATCAAATAAAACATGAGCAACAAAAATATGTTAGAAATATTGTATCACTAGTGCTTTCGCATCAATATGACACTATGGATATGGAGAGAAGACATAAGAATATAAATACAAGTGTAAAAAGTTTATTTATAATTGTTTTTTTTTTTACACAAACTCTCTTTTTACTGTATTTTTACAGAAATTCTCCCCTACTTATGTTTAAATTTACACCGTCTTTGCAAATTCGTGAAAATTAACGGAAGTGTCATCTGTTGGACGTTTGAGTTAACACGTTTGGGAGTGGGCATGGGTCAAAAACCGAACTGAAACGGTTAAGAATCAGACCAGACTCTCCGGTTCACTATTCTAAGAGCTAGAATCAGAACCGTTACACGTGCTTTCCGATTTTCCTGTTCCGGTTTCTGTTCGGTTCAAATTCGGTCTCTGGGTCTGTTGCTAAAGTGCCCACCCTAAGCATGTTTGAATTAACACTTACGTGACACTTACATTAATTTTCACAGAATTACATAAACAGTGCAAAAATAAATATGACGGAAGTTTTTGCACAAATGCAATAAAAGGAGAGTGCAAAAAAACATGGTTATAAAAAGATTTTTTGTAATTTTCACTGAATACAATGGCTAACTTTTTAAAAAAACTCAAGCATTGAATTCTCAATGTGATCATATACCAGTGAGTTTATTATTTTAAAAATGAGATGCTTAACTATATAACTTTTAATTCTAATTTTAATTAAAATTAAAAATAAATAAACTGAAGACAAGTATTGGTCTCATATATAGCATTGACTAATTATTATATCCAAAACGTATGCTTGAGACGTCCCGTTCGGCGCAAAAGAACAGTGAAGAAATCAACCAGACCATCGTATAATAGTAACCCCAGAACTCACCACGTGTACAAGTTACAACACGTGGAAGATAAGTGATGACGTGTACCTCGTCCATAGAGCAGCAGCATTCGGCGCCTTCCTCGTCAGCACACCGTGTCAGCACAGGAAGCCAACACGAGTAAACCATGCACATAAATGGAATCACAGCGTGCATATAATGAACAAAGAAAGTAATTAACAGCGAAAATAAAAAGAAACTTAATCTGTGGTAGTAGAGTTGCAATTGATGATAATGGCGTCGAAAGAGGAGAGAGCGAAGGCTGGTGCTAGTGAAAGAGAGAGCAGATATGAGCAGCAACAACAACCACAACACAGGCCGGCTGGTCATGTTCAGAAGACCGTTATAACTGAGACGGACAGTTCACAGCCGCAGCAGCAACAACAGAGGCCAGCCGGTTATGTTGAGAAGCCGGGCGTGGTTGGCTCCGTCCTGAACGCGGTGTCAGGGACGTACCAGCAGGCCAGAGATGCTCTTGTTGGCAAAGGTGTTGATCGGAAGGAGGCGGACGAGTCTGGGAACTGCTGCGTCGACTACGCGGCAACCAAGGCAAAGGAAAGCAAGGAGAAGACGGGAGAGTACAAGGATTATGGAGCTGACAAGGCTAGACAGGCCAAGGACGCGACTTACCGGGCCAAGGACTACATTGTGGACAAGGGGGGTCAAGTGAAGGACGCGACCGTGGACACGACTTATAGAGCCAAAGACTACACTGTCGACAAGGCTAAGCAAGCAAAGGATGCGGCTGTGGACATGGCTTATCAGGCCAAGGATGCGACCGTGGACACCCTTTATCGTGCCAAAGATTACACTGCCGAGAAGGCTGGTCAGGCCAAGGACGCAACTGTGGACAAGATTTACAGTGCAAAAGACTACACACTTGACAAGGCCGGTCAGGCAAAGGACGCAACTGTGGACACGGCTTATCAGGCCAAAGATTACACAGCAGAAAAGGCTAAGCAGGCCAAGGATGCAACCATGGACACTGCTTATCGTGCCAAAGACTGCACGGTGGACAAGGCAGGGCAGGCCAAGGATGCAACTATGGACGCGGCCAGGCAGAGGATGGAAGCGAGGAGGCTGAGAGAGAGGGACGAAAAGGAAAAGTTGGGCGGAGGAATGTTGAGCTCACTTGGGAGGACAAAGAGTAGGGAGGAGGCGAATGCCCGAAGCGAGACAGGAGAGAGGGTGGTGGTGGATGTGGCGGAGACACCTGCTGGAGTCGTGGCTACGGCGTCCGATCCTATGCCCCGATCCATAGCTACCCGCAAGACGTGATCATAGCGAGTGACCTCATCTTCCAAAGTGTGATCACGCATCTTCCATTTCAAGTTTATCTTTTCTATAGGACCATCGTGTGTGCTCTTTTATTTTATTTGTATCATGAAAGTAAATGCCAATCTTCTACGCTCATTTTCACACAGAAAATGGAGTCCTCCTAGGCAGTTTCATCTATCAATGTTTACACCTTTGAGATGAACTGGTATTACTTCCTATACAGGCAAATAACAAAATATATTGTGGCCATGCCACGCCAGACACCTATTCTCTCTTCTCCTCTCTCACCTCTCTCAAGCTCCATATTAGATATAAGGGTCTTGAATTTTTTTATTTTTGGAAAATGTTCATATTTGTGTTGATGTATCCTTGACTTTTAACCTAAATCAGTTATTCAACAAAAGACAGATTAGTTATTTACAAAATTTTGTCACAAAGTTACTTACAGTGATAATCATGTTTTTCTAGGTGTTCTAACTGATATGATCTCTTTATAATATTTTCATTTGGCAACAACTTTAATACTTCAAGTTTCTATAGAAAATGACAAATACATTAGTAACAAATATAGATAGTTACATTATTTTTCTTAGAATGGTGCGTTTGATGATAAATTGGAAACGACGTGGGACCTAAACAAATCACATAAGGTAGTGAATTAATGAACTATTTGGCTTTGCCTGCCATTTGAGTGATGTCTTGGATAAAGTTTGATAAATTGGCGTGCGAAGATCCTCCATCTTCAACGGCTCTTTTTGCCCATTTCGCTAGTTTTCTAACTCTCTCCCTCCTCTCCTCTCCTTCATCCATAACTCTTTCTATTGCTCGTTTGACATCTTCCCTCTTCACAAACATCCCAATCTTCCCCTCCTCCCCCAAGTTCATAGGAACTTCAGCCCCGACGCTAGCACTGATTTTAAGCACTCGTTCTACTAATTTCTCGTTCCCAAATTGGTCACCAAACAACGGCCAGGTGATCAACGGCAAACCAGCGCAAATGCCCTCTAGCGTTGAGTTCCACCCGCAGTGTGTCAAGAACCCCCCGACAGCAGGATGCGAGAGTATTAGTACTTGTGGGGCCCACCCTCTGATCAATAGGCCTCTCCCTTTCACTCTTTCCTCCAATCCTTCTTCACCAATCAATTTCTCCATTTCTTTTCCCTCCTTTATAACCCAAATGAAAGGCTTGTTCGAACCTTCCAACCCTAGGCCGAGCTCCATCATCTGTGCAGGCGCCAAGTTGAATAAGGTCCCCATGCAAGCATACACCACGGAACCTCGTTGCCATGAGTCAAGCCATTTGACGCACTCGTGCTCATCGATCGCAACCTTGTGGTTGCCTCTTTGAGCCTTGTCTAGCTCGACTTTGTTGCAGAGCGAAACGGGCCCTATGCACCAGGCTTTTCCCCCTTTGGCCTTTTTGAACACCTCCGCGTATGCAGGCTCCAGTTCTTCGAAAGAGTTCACAATAGTCCCGTACGATGCCTTATCCGCTATCGCTGCTTGTCCCATAAACTCTGACGGGTTTTTCATGGATCGGGCAAGATCTATTTGATCTTTCTTGAACTCTATGTGATCAGGCAATCCAGGCACGACAAAGTACTCCGATTGGACGCTTAATTTCTCCAAACAAGCGAGAAAAAAGCTAGAGAAGGTACTGAAAGAGACTCTCGGGACGTGAAACTTGTTGGCAATGTCCAGCGTCCACGGGAAGCACATGTCAGAGATTATGCAGCACGGTCGCGGCTTTAGCTCTCTGAACAGCTCCTCCGCGGGCTGGCGCAGCATGGCAATTCCTCGGAAGAAGTTCCTGGCCATAACTGGCCTTGGAAGCATGTCAAGATTCTCGCATCCTAGCGGCAACCCAACTTCAACGCTTGGAAATTGAAGCATAGCAAGCCGAATTTGCAAGCCAGAGTCAATGGCACGGTCGAGGCCAGCCTTGAAACGGCCTGCATTTTCGTGGGTGGTGACGATTGTGACGATCAGGCCACGCTGCGCCAACATTCGGGCAATGTCCATCATTGGGATCATGTGGCCCGGAGCCAGAAAAGGAAACAGAACAAAATGGATCGCTTCAGAGGCCATAATACACAGACCACCACTTTGAGGAAAACAAGGTTAATTATTGTTTTGATGTGTATTGCTTTGATGCACATAGCACAAGCTTATTATTTATAAGGCAATATATTGGTCTCGTGGGAACATGTTCATTGGAAGGTTTCAAATCACGCAATAAATTACCAAACCAGAAAATGATAAGATAAATTTTTAACATCAGAATTGAATAAATCAAAGCCCCGGATCCTTATCTAACCAATTCGTCCATACATATCATGTTTTTGTTATCAATTATCACGCAATAAATTACCAAACCACAAAATGATAGATAAATTTTTAACATCAGAATTGAAGAAATCAAAACCCCGAATCCTTATCTAACCAATTCGTCCATACATATCATGTTTTTGTTATCAATTATCACGCAATAAATTACCAAACCACAAAATGATAGACAAATTTTTAACATCAGAATTGAAGAAATCAAAGCCCCGGATCCTTATCTAACCAATTCGTCCATACATATCATGTTTTTGTTATCAATTTGTTCGCACATATTTTCTTGACCAACCATTTTCTAATAGAAAAAAGAATCCGAGCAGAATCAAACTTTAAGAAAAAAAATATTTGGTTCGTTATCGTGTGTATGTCATATCGAAGAGCTGACCAAACATATATAATTTTAGTAAACGACCCATCGGAGTGAACTTGTGTATATTCAATTGATATTGCGTGCAAGACTGAGAATGCATGTTGTTTGAACAAAAACCAATTTTTATAATCCCGTTCCATCGATTTACTAGATTGAAGCAAAAACTTGTTATTAATCTCAAACTTCTTTACTATCAACAGTAACTCATTAGCAATTCTGATGACAAGCAGATGAAACCATTGACTTCATGTATATTACATTAAATAATTGTCATTTCAAATTAATTAATTCAGCTCGACTCGACTCAATTTGTAAAATTTTTACGATAAATAATCATCAAAAAAAATATATTAAATGATATATACAATTAATTGAATAATAAAAAGGGCATTTTCACGAGTTTATCGAGTCTTGATAGGTTAAGTTCGAGCTTAGCTACTTTATCAAATGAGTCAAAACTTGAGCTTGAATTCTAAGATCAATATCAATTATAAAGAGCTCGAACAAAATATTTAACTAATCACTCTCGAGCGGTTTGATTAAATCGAACTAATTTATATCCCTATGCACAAGACGAATAATTGAGGATCAAATTATGTGTGTCGTAGACCGAATCAAGCTTAGTCCATGCCCGCATACACCCATTTGTGCCATCTTATCTCATACTAAGTAAAACGACTCATAACTCGAGTATAGAGTTATGTGATATGTCCGACACATAGACACAGGACTGAGCATCCGATAGGGTCTAAGTAAGCCTAAATAATTACTCAACGAGTAAGAATGGAAAAATGAGAAATTTCTACAAAATAGCTCTTATATTAAAAATGTGTAGAATTTAGGTTTGTATTCAAGTGAAAATCACCCTCTTAGGTGAGAAAATGAGAATTTATTATGACCATTAGATGAAAATTTAGATGATTAAGATTTTTGATGACACGACAGATGAGTGTAATTATTCACAACTTGTTATTATTTTTGTCTTTTAACTTAAATATAAAGGTACTTTTGTATTTTTAATCATTAAATCATTTCTTTTTCGATCATTTATTTTCTATTTGAGGATTCCATAATTTAAATTTTACAAATACAAAATTCACATAAAAGATTTACTATTTTATGAGTGACTATTTTATTTATTTTTTATTTCATGATTTTATTTGTACAGTTAAAGGACTTATACGAGAATTTGTTATTTCATGACTTATGACAATAAGTTTGTTATTTCATGATTTTATTTTTACTTTGATGGGGGTTTTATTTTTACGAATCTAAATTTTATTTATTTTATTGCACGTTTAATTTAATATAAGTCCTTGTTTCATTATACATGTTTCATATGAACGCGTTTCAAATTGAATAATGAAAAAAATAAAATAACAAATCAAGATTTTCTTGAAATACACACAATCAAACAATTTTTCAAAACTAAATTTAATAGTAAGGAAATAATGAAACACCAAATCAAATTGGATAATGAAACCATCATTTTGAACCTAAAAATACAAGAATGAAACAATCAAAATATGATTCTAAATTGAAATTGAAAATAATTTTAAAATACAGTAATGAAAAAAGTTTCATTTTCAAAACACAGGAATGAAATAGTTTTTATGAAATGGGAACAAAGACAAATTAGCTTTATTTTAGGTATGCATCAATTTGACTCATATATCCTTCTGGCCAATTATTTTATTTTATTTATTATTAATTCGCATATTTATTGTAATCATTAATTATTTACATATTACTAATAATAATGATTCTTAAATTCTCATTTGAAAGATAGTTTTTACTAGAGTGTATTCTTAAAATTTACAACAATATTTATGGATAAATAAAGTTATTACTACGTTAGGTAAGCACAAGGCACTTACGCGTTTCAACAACATGCGTACCCAGTGCTTGCCAAATCATTTTTCCTTTATTTTATATATATATATATATATTTTTTTTTAAAGTCAATGCAGAAATAACTAATTTGCCCCGCTAAGTTGACTTTGATTTTGTTTCTACTAATAAATGGATTCTTGGTAAAATAACTAATTTATTAAACATATTATTTAATTAGGATAAATATAAAACTAAATTAGTTTACATCACCATGTACAAAGCCGGTAATTAAATATATTAACAATTAAATCATATTTATATTGTTTCTTTAAAAAATTGTCTTTCCTAATTAGTATATGTTTACTTTCCCTGTAAATATAATGATGTCATAAATTTCTTCTCAACTGGTTTACAAAAAATTTCAATTTTTCATGTATTTGCATTTCTTTTAGGAAGACAAAAGGACACCGTTCACCTCACAACCCCATCGCCGGAAAAGAGAATCATGAAGATTATCTTTTTAATTTTTAATCTTTTTTTAATTAAAGGGTAATTAGGCCATTAAGAAAATAGGAGGTCATGTGCCAGTCACATGTGACGAAAAATCAGATGATTTCCATCCATTTTAACATCAAATCATATTAAAAATAGTTGATCGTAGTTACTTGATTACATTGATAGATTATCGTGGCAACATAATATTTGTATATAATTAACTGTGGTAACATGAAATTACCCAGTAAATTATTGAAAAAGAATATAGTCTTACTAAACATGTGCGCACCCCAAAAAAAACTATTTATAAACATTCTACATCAAATCATAATAGAATTCAATACCTAATAGATTATGATAATCATAAATAATTATAAAGCTAATCAGTTATTAATCAACCTTAAACTAATATCATTAACATAACAAAAACAAAAAAAAATCAAGTCTGACCAAACCAAAACTTATCTAATTATTTTCAAGTCCAACTAATCTAATTATTTGCATTAATTGGATGATTAATTAATTGGAGTTGACTTTATCGCTTGCGTAGCCGCTGGCGATGAGGTCGGAGGAGAGTTGACTTTATTGGTCCGGTCTAAGCTATATATAGAACAAGATAACTTATTTTTAAAGAAACCTTTGAATTGAACTAGAGAGATAAATTAAAACATAATTGATATATTATTGTTTTTCACATGAAAATAGATTGATCCTTAAAATTTATAAATGTATTCACCTCAAATATAACATGCCCAACAGCTTGTCCTATCCAGCAGAGACCTTGAATAGCGAGGGCAACCTGAAGAAAAATCATTCTGTTTCATAATAAATCATTGTAACTCGGGGGAGAGAAACTGACAATTCACAAGTTAATTGTAATTTGTAATGAAATTAAATGGAAATGTAAAAACATAAAACAAAATGTTGTGTGCAACTAGTTAGGTTACATGCTAGAAAAGACGATCGAACTTGTCATATTCAGTTTTGTTTAAACAATTACTTTTAAGGAACTCAATTTCTCATGAAACAGACACAAACAGTAATTAATGACTACGAGTAGAATATACCTTCAAAGAAAGAGCAAACCCGAGGGAAGTAGCAAGAAAACTAGCTCCGATCCAACTAACGATCTCTTGTCTAAACCAATGTAAAACACGGCGTGGATCAAAGTAAAAATCGAACCAAAGTTAAGAACGAGAGCAACTACAAAGACTCCTTGATCTAAGGATACGTTGACAAGCTACGATATATGAGTATGTT
>JAYMTP010001028.1:0-26909 GCA_036897365.1 Geranium brycei | reverse complement strand
CTCCGTATTATAATTGAAGGATAATTTTTATATTTTTATTATGTCTAAATCATAATCAGCATGTCATGAATATAACATCTTACCGTTGAGTTAATCAATTTAATGTTCTTGCTTCCACAAGTTTGAGCATCAAGTTGCATATAGCATTAGCTAGAGAATGTGGAGTGCACATATACATAAGACATAACCATTAATAATCCAAATCCGTACGGCTTCAAAGCAAGGGCTGTTTGTTTTGTATATATTTAATTGTCAGGTACTTTTCTTGTTCTAAGAGAGCTCTAATTAAATAGTGCAAATTGCAGAAAAGTTCATTACACAAATGCTCACACCAATTACACCACCAAGACAAAAGCACCCCTTTGTCATTTTGTTGACATGTATGTGTCTAATTAATATTATTCCGCATAGTTTTTGAATATAAACTAGGTAGATTTTCATTAAATTAGTATTTCTAAGACCAATTAAGTTGCCAATATTGAGATGGCCTAGAGACAATATATGGATCACACGTCACTATAATAGTTAGGGGGGTTTGATTAATAAAATGTTTGAAAAATTGTGAAAACTTATTGACTTGTGATAATTTGTTATTCTAGTCTAGAATGAGTGTATTTAATTTTATATGAAGTAAGATATTTCTAACATTATATTATGAGTTTAAAATAAACACGAGTCGAATGAGAAATTGAATCTCAAAATTTACCACTTACATGAAAAAGTTAATTTAAAACCTTACTACTTTGGGTTATAAAAAAAACCCTAATATGTTTTTTGGAGTACACAACATTGAGAAGAAAGATGACTATTTCTCCTGGTTTAAACTTTAATATGTATGTTGAGAATATAAAATCTCACATGAAATAAATATGAAATGAAATGGTGTATATAAAGGGAATAGTCCAACCCAACTAATAAGTTTGAGCTTTTAGTTATGAAGTCTGACCCGATATATACAACTCAGTTTTACATGACATCAGAGGATGATTAATTTGGGCCTGTCCTAGTGGGACTCGCCTCCCTGTGGCTCCGCTCCCCTGTAAGCTCAATATTGTGGTCCACGTAAGGGGAGAAATAAATCCGTGTGCAAAAGACACGTTCTACAATGGATCACGTGAGGGGATATGTTGAGAATATAAAGAAGAGTATATAAAAAGTTGAAAATGGTGTATATAAAAAGAAGAGTCAAAACCCAACTAATAAGCTTGAACTTTTAATTGTGAAGTCTGATCAGATATGTACAACCCAGTTTTACAATATATACAAACTTGTTTTATAACAAGTTTGAAAGAAACTACTAAGATAAGGTCATCCCTCGCACATAGGTCACATAGGTGAAAATCATTAGTCTATGTTAGAGTACCACATCTGACTGTCCGCCTGTTAAATAACAGTTCGTGCCTCCGCCTATCAGTTTGAGGTTTTAGATGAGTTTGGACTTCTAACAGTCTAACAAGCTTAGGGGGATCTTAAAATTTTCCCCAAATAATTCAAATAACAACTTCAGCATTAATTAATCAAACCACACAAAGTATATAAATGCTGATCATCTTGACAAATAAATTTGATGAAAAGGAAATAAGTTAGCTGAGGTATATATTCACATTATTATTTCATTTCCACTTGCTATGAAGAATAACATATAGTGGTATTTGTTAGGGACATGGCACCCTCCAATAAACAAAAGGTAGTGTAAGTAGTTCAATGTATAGGTGTAGACTTTGTATGCAAGCTTGGTTAGCTATAGCTGCAGTTCAGTATTTACTTACACAGCTTTTGCTTTTCAGTATAATATACACAAAGCATCAACCTCCACAATATTGTATACACTTGATATGTCGCCGATAACATAATTTATTCATGTAGACAAAACAAACATAAAGAACAAAGGAGATCTAAGTATTAAGTTAATCTCACAATTTAAATTTTTTGATGTGGAAGTTTCTACTTAATCATTAAATGATAACAAGATTCACAAAAATATAGGATTGTAAGGTCATTTTATATAACACTTGTTTGTGAGCGTTTTGTTGGGAGATCCTTTCCTACATATATATTAGAACTCACGGCCATTTAACTCAAAAGACCAGTCTGTCAAATATAGAATTTAATATGTATATAAACACTTATTATATATTATTATAATATTTTAATGTGAGATTTTGGATTCATATATAGATCTAACATGAATAACTAATTAAGTAGAGTTATATTATGTATCTTGTTTTATTGTTGATAAAAAAGATTGACATAAAAATAAGATTACTGATGAACTCTCGTTTCAAGATAAAAGTTGACACGGATGGATGCAGATTAGCATGACCCAAATCTTAATATTAGTTATTTTAAAATTTAAAACTCAAAACATATAAGTGAGCCTACAAAATATTTATGGAGCAACAATAAAATTCACATATTTATTTTTATAAATATGTTACGTTAATACTTTATAAGGAATGGTTCAATAGGAAGAATCATGTTTGATATAATAATATTTATCCAAGAAAAGGTTGTTTTGGCTGGTAACAAATTAAATATATTTATGTAGAGGAGTCCAAGACAAGAAAATTATCCAATTAATTAGCAGCTTGACAAGGACAGGTTGGAGATGTGACATGGACAGTCCACGTGTCCGAATGGGAAGGGTGACAGTTGGCAAAGGGCGGCGCACCAAACAGACCAAAGTCGCTGGATTGCGGGATCAGTCTATTCATTAGTTTAGCTCAAAACTTAATTTTGTTTTTCATTAATTAAAGCCTTCATTATTTATTCCACACCCATAGGACTAACCTCATGTTCAAGCTCTAGTTTTAGACAAGTTAAGCTTTAAACTGTATTTATTTTAAATCACCCACTTATATATTGCTTCAAGAAAATTTTATTTGGTTAGGATAGGTAGTTTTGCAGATGATTACGTTTAAATATTTTTTTGCCTCAGTAAACACATGGATTTGACAATTTTGACACGATTATCTTTTCCGTTCTGTACTGTTAGTTTGTGGTATTGTTTAAAAATTTATTTTGTTAAAAAACTAAAATACCCTTGCGGGTAAATGAGTTATTATTTGATAAATATCTTGTACGTGAACTAAAGCTATTTTTATATACCAACTGGGTATGTCCTAGTGGTTAGAGGCTTACTCGCTACCTGGTCTTAGGATCAGAGTTCGAGTCTCAATTGGTCTCGGAGGAGCTGTTCAAGGTATTTAGTTGTTTGTGTTTGTTTAATTCATGTTTATCAGCTGTAAGTGTAGTCCTGCTTATAAGCAGTTAGTATGAGTCGATTGCAGGATTCTGCAGCAGGATCGCAGAGTTTATCCAGTTCTGTAATTTTGGCACAGTTATCTTTCCCATCCGGTACCGTTAGTTTGTGATTTTTTTAAAATTTTATTTTATTAAAAGACTAAAATACCCTTGTAGGTAAATGTGTTATTACTTAATAAATATTTTGTACATGAACTAAAACTGTTTTTATATACCAATTAGGTATGCTCCCGTGGTTAGGGGCTTACTCGCTTCCTGCTTCTGTTTATAAGCAGTTGATTGCAAGGTTGTTCACGTGAGGTTAATGGGTTCTGGAGTAGGATCGCAGAACGAGTTTCTCCAGCCCTCGTAGTAGAGATCGTGTCTTGCATTGAACTGAAGTTTTTGCGATAATAAATAACGTTTAAGCTAAATAAAAACATAGATACACAATATATAGATGATATTTTATATTAGTTGGGGAAAAGAAGAAAGAATGAATTAAGTAATATAGTTAGAGTGATGAGAAATGAATCTTAGGACACAAAATAGCGGTGGCGTGAAAATTAGGTGTCACGCCGTCCAAATCAAAGGCCTTTGATCCATCTGCCACCCCACGCGCAATTCATTATCACCTTTCTCCTCTTCATCTTCTATTCTCTGCTACCTCTCTCATTATCTTTATATATATTTCAAACCCTTTTCTTTTCTCCACAACACAACACTTGAGCTCCAACAATTTCTCTCTTCGATCCATCTAACCTTTTCTCGTTCTACGTTTCTAGATCTACTTCCACTTTTGTGTTTCGCTCGATCGAGAGCAAGGGCCAAAAAACCGAATTTTCTTGTGAGTATATCCTCATTTTGTCACTTTCTTGTGAGCATTACTGTTTATCAAGTATTTTTTGTGATTTTCTACATTGGATCATTGGTTGTTAACTGAAAATTGGATCACTATATAAAACTAGGATAAGAGATTCATGCCATGTTTGTTTCGAATATGAATCTAGCTAGCTCCTCTCATTCCTATCAAACTAGATCTAGATATTCTTTTTTTAAAGAAAGTTTACATTTTCATCTTCCGAACTATATTTTTCCTCATTAAAATTAGAAAGTGGAATCATACCTATATATTAACTTTAACACCAAAGTTTTATTTGACCAAAGTGTTTGTGTTTTTAATTTATTAAAAATAAACTTTGTACTGTCTAAATCTTGATCTTCAGATTAAAGATCCAAACACATTATTACTCGAATAAATGAGCTCCGATGGATTTCACATATAGTTTAAGACTAAGAGAGTGTACAACTAAACATATCATTTAATTGTAAGGGTAAAATGAGTGTTACTTAACAGACAATAGTGATATTCTATAACTAGATGAGCTAATAATCTTGAGAGAACTACAAATTCAAAAAAAAATTATATGGAGAGAATTACAAAGTTTATACCCTATATATTAAAGTTTATTGTAGGTAATTTGATAATGTGTAGTGGGTGTAGGTAGAGAGTGATGTGAATAATATTGGAGCTATGGGTATTGTATTGATGAGTAGGGAATTATTTGGTACATATTGTGTGCACCCCAATTAATTCACAAAATACATATATAGATAATTAATAGGGGGATGGATGGTGAAGGTGGTGGTGGGGGTGAAAACAACTTCCACTAGAAGCAGCTTGAAAAGGGAAGTGCACTGCACTCAAAGTTACACATGGAAATTAACAAACATTCTCTCTATTCCCTTTCCATTTGTCTTGCCAAAGTCAGCCTTTTCGGCCAGCTTTTGTCTTCAATATACTTTCTATAGCACACTCAAAACAAACCCTAATTGTCCATCACCAATGATCAAGTTTAAAAGATGATAAACATTTAAACTATAGTTCTGTAACTTCAAAATTATGTATATATATAATACATGCAGTCCTCTTTTATCTCTCAAATGTATATATAAACTTAGGATAATAATCTGGTGCGAACCATTAGGAGCGTGACACCTGACAGCACGTGTGCTAATTTTTTTCTTTCGATCTCTTGTTACACTACTCCCCCCGACAGGGTAACACATTACCCTCTGTGTTATTGCAAAAAATACCCGTCACATTGTAACATGACACCCTCACGTTGATTCTCACGGTCCTCACACAGCTTTTAGTTTTCACTATTATATACATCCTTGTATACTTATATTAGTAAGTTGTGTTTGTTTGTCAGGAAAATAAATATTAGATATGGAAGAGGTGGAGTCATGTGTGCCACCAGGTTTCAGGTTTCACCCAACAGAAGAAGAGCTTGTGGGTTACTACCTGAAGAGAAAGATTAGGTCCCTCAAAATTGATCTTGATGTCATTGTTGAGCTTGATCTCTATAAGATGGAGCCATGGGACATGCAAGGTACATTCTATATATTGAAACAACATTATTATTGCCATGCATGCATGAGTTAAATATTGTAGTGACATTTTGACTTTTACTTGGCACTTTCAAGTTTGAACCAATCGATACATTTAGGTTTTACCCAAGTAATTAATTATTCGACCTAGTAAATAGTAATTAAAAAGGGTTTGCTTCATGCATTTTCAGCTGTCAACACTTTCAATGGAGTGAAATGATAGCATTTTTAGTAAGTTTCATGTAGATAATAATTAGCTAGCCAGAGCCTATTCCACCACATATACACACCCACTCATTTGTAATTCGATATTGGTCTTCTTGGAATCTATGCATGTTCACACATTGATATATATTAATTTAACACAAAATTTATCAAAATTATATTATTGAAATTTAAATTCAATATGGTATTCTTTTTTGAAGAGTAATTTTACACATATCATAACTTGAATCAAAATTATCGTCAAACATATTTCAAGTCCACAAGAAGCTACATATTTTTAAAAAGATTCATGTTCAAATTTAGAAAACAGATTTATACCCTAATAAATTCTCTTATACTAAAATTAATCATCAATTATTATCTTGAAATTTTAATTAGTATTATAAGCACATAAATGTTGATGTATTTGGTTGGCATGTATATGCAGAAAGATGCAACTTGGGGTACAATGAACAGAACGAGTGGTACTTCTTCAGTCACAAAGACAAGAAGTACCCGACCGGAACCCGGACAAATAGAGCGACAGCCGCCGGATTCTGGAAGGCGACGGGGAGGGACAAGGCTGTTCTTTCCAACAACAAACTTATAGGGATGCGAAAGACCTTGGTCTTCTACAAGGGCCGCGCTCCTAATGGCCACAAATCCGACTGGATCATGCACGAATATCGCCTCCAGACCTCCGACCATGCCCCTCCTCAGGCAAGTACACTTGTCCGATTAATCTTTGATTAGTTATTTTTACAACGATGAGTCTAGTGCATGTCATGTGTCACATGATATAGAATATTCTTCAATAATTCATAATATTAAGATTTTACATGTGTCCGCACTAGGTAAGTATGTGATAAAAATGAGAGTTTATATTGGGGGTGCTCAGACCCGGGTAACTGGAACCGGACTGCCCAATCAAAAACCGAAACGATCAGTTTAGCTATAAAATTCTATAACCAAAACTGGACGGAAGGGTATCAAACTCGTAAATTAACCAACTGGTTTGGTTGACCGGATTCTGGTTAAAATCAAACCGATTTTAAATTTAATTTGGGTTTCAAAATCAGACCAAATTGAACTGTTTTTTTTTGTTAAAACCGAACCGACTTTGTTGAATGCTACACGTGGGCGCCTAATAAATTTCAATTTCTGGACATTAATGGATGATATCAAGCCACGTATTGTGTATTAAACCATGTCCAGTTTATTTGGTTAACCACAGTTTTGTATAAATCAAACTGAAACCAAACCGATTTCTTCTGGTTCTTTGAGTTTAAGAATCGAGACCTGATCGATTTCATCCGGTTCTAGTCGGTTTTTCAGTTCCCGGTTTATTTTGAGCAGCCGTAGCTTATATATATGTTAGATCCAATATTTCATAGATTATTAGTCTTTTGAGTAAGAAATAACTCATATATGAGTGCTCTTTGGTGTATACTCTTCCTTAAGAAGGTCTTGCCCTTTCCGATACTCAATAGAGGGTGTTATAGAGGTTTTTTTCTTCAAAAACTAACACTATTGATTTGGGAAATGCAGGAAGAAGGATGGGTGGTGTGCAGGGCATTCAAGAAGCCAACTCCAAGCCATAGGCAAGGTTTTGAAGCTTGGAACCATAATGCATGCTATGGTAACAACAATATCAACACCCACATCTCTATGCATGGCCAATCATTCTCTGACATGATCTCTAGTCCTAGTACCACATCAACCGGAATGTACATGAATCAAAGCTCAATGTCTCATCAGGAGCAATCACAACTCATCATGATCCCAAACATTAATAATAACCAATCTCCAATATTCTTGGAGAATCAGCTCATTGAGCTCCCCCAACTAGACAGCCCCACCATGTCAACAAGGGAAGACCAAAGGAGCAATAATCAATATGTAGATTGGAAGAACTTGGATAGCTTCCTCTCCTCCCAAACATCCCTCAATCCCCATGATCAAGACTTGGCCTCACTCACACTACCCCATGAATTTGATCACTTACACCCACAAAACAATGCCAACTATCTCTTGGGATGCTTTCCGGATTCGTAACACAGACTTCAGAGAACGAACAGTTCAGTGTACGAGACTTCTGCCATCTGAGGTTTGGACGACGCCGTGCAAAAGTTTATTTATAATTTGGGAAAGATGACCTATTATTGTTACAATTATATAAAAAAAATTATAGTTCATTATTGTTTGTTGTTATGTAGGAGTTTAACTAAGGTTGATATCAATATTGTTTAGATGTTGATATCATTGTGATAGTTGAAAAGGGAGGCTTATGGTAAAATGAGTCCTCTCCATTTTAGATATGTAAATTGATTTGGTGAAGACTTGAATTGATCACCTCAATATTTGAATTTACAGTTCTGCTTTTCTGTATTTTCATGCTGTATCTTCAAATACCAAACCATTAACAGAGACAATAAACGCATGCTTTTATAAAGTAGAACATTTTAAAGACCAAGTCAAGAACAAAAAATCGACAAATAGTCTCATTTGACTAAAAAAACATATTTGGGACATCCATTTTTGGAAAGCATGATACATATTTCGGGATAGAATAATATATTTCACTCCTAAATTGCAGATCTTTAGTAGCATCTCTAAAGTTATGCATGATAGTGAAACTATACTTTTCACTAAACTTAGAAGTTACTACAATTTCGTGTTCATTTTATAGTTAACATGTCGCTGAAAGGTCGTAATGCATATTGTATACGTATATGAATTTTAATGATCTTTGTTAGCCCAATTTTTAGCATAAATGGTCAGGACAGTACATTTGAAAAACGTAAATCTATTCATTGCTTCTACCTACGATAAAAGCAATAAACATATTCACATTTTTTACTGATGTAAAAGGCTGTCTATCGTGATAACTAATTGTACATGTAAAAGTTACATAATTGACTAAAATAAACTATACAATTTATCTTTTATTAATAACTAAATGATGAACAGATCAAATCTTAGAATCAAGAAAATATTTGATTACAAAGAAAAAGAACGAACGATTGCCTTGTAAGGGGACAATGAAGTCATGTGAAATTACTTACTCAGAAGTATATACAATAATCAGCTTATTGTAATTTAGAAGTCAAATCATATGTGAATAATAATCAGAGGACATGGTTTCTGCTGAAACAGAAGCGTATGTATTATAATAGTAGACTTGCCTGTACTATACAAAAGACTGCTATGGCTCTATTTTCCAGTTTCTTTGCTTTCCTCTGTCATTCCGAAGGCGTCTGCTATATTGAAGTTCAAATTGCTCCTCGTACTTCTCGTCCTCCCAACTATCACATCGCTTCGTTTCATCATTGCTGAGAACTCCCCGAAATCTATGCGCCCGTCCTGCATAATTCATGTAAACCTTCATTCTTGATAATGTGATTCAAATGTGAAGAAAAGTAGCAAGTTCCAAACAAGGCGGCCTTGTTAAACTTTACTTCATAAAAGCTAAAGATACTTTTTGACACAGAAAGATCAATATTCAGCTATCACAAGTCCAAGACAAGACCTTATACAAAGGACAATAAAAGGAAAACAAAGATGAGCATTTTTAAATATTATGTGGTTTGGTTAATACGTACGTAATTGTGAGATTAGCTGAGAAAAAAGACTTACGTTGTCTAGATCGATTTCTTTGATCATCTCAACCAAAGGAGCATCAGTGTGATCAGCTAAACCAAAGTCTTTGCAAGCCTGTTGGAGCTCATCGAGGGTAATGTAACCGCTCCCATCTTTATCGAAAAATGAGAACGCTGCAATCAAGTTCTCCTCTCTCTCCATTTTATTCAAGTGTAGAGTTGCTGCCAGAAATTCACCATAGTCGATTGTTCCATTGTTGTCAATATCAGCCTGCCACGATTTACCATTCAGTATTGTGAACTTAGCATATAATAGAACACGAAGCAACAATTTATGAACTATATACCGCTTCCATAAGAGTTCTGATCTCTGACTCCATTAGGTTAGAGCCCACTCGTTTCAGACCCTGCTGTAGTTCTTCAAATGTTATTGTTCCGCTGTTATCTGTATCAATCATTTTGAACAACTCTTTCAAACCTCCAATTTCTTCCTCCGAGAGTCTTTCTGCTATTACCTGCAAGAAGTTTATTCCGAACAAGAAATCCTGATGTGTTTACATAAATACCAGACCAGAACTTTTTCAACAATTTTGAAGAATCAGAATACTGAAAAATGGTAGGTGCCTCTCTAGATGTCCCAAAATAAGTCTCCCATTTCTCACTTGGGAAGTTGTAGTAGTTATGTATAAATTACCCATAACATCCTTCGTTTGACTTAGAAACACGTTGTGGGAAGCACTAATATCACTAATACTTGCTACAAAGTAAATGGAACAATTGTTTTGTACTATCTTTCGAATCTTCTTCACTTGTTGCATTATCTCCTCCAATGGCTTAGCATGATGAAGCATGTACATTACAATTTGAAGGAAATGTCAGGAGAAATGTAAGCAAAAGCAACGAAAACATACACGCAAAGCCATCTTTTTAATTTTGTTCATTGCCGAGAACTGTTTCAAGCGTGACAAGACAGCGGAATCCAGAGGCTTATCCGGGGCAACGTTTGCATCCACAATCCATGGGTGTCCTGATGCATAAACAACTCTACTCAAATGACTTGAAAATGTTGCAAGTATGGCACTTCACTCCATTGTAAAATTTTTGGTTTATGACCCTCGGTTGAACTTGAGCTTAGCCAGGCGGGACTCACTTAGGGGGCAAAACTCTCCCAACATTATGTTTTCTCCATTCACAAGACTCGAACCTGTGACCTTACATGTGTAGATAAATATGCCTCTTTTCTGACCAGATAGTAACCACATTCCTATCTCATACCAACATAAGTTAGGCCAAGTGTTAAAGGAGGTTGCTTGTAAAGCGAGAACTTACTTAGGACATCATGAGCAGTGAATCTTTGTCTGGGATCCCTTTCAAGCATCTTTTGTATTAGCTCCTTTGCACTATCTGAAATGCTAGGCCACGGTTCAGATTCAAAATCTATTGTGCCTTTTAAAATCTGTCTAAAGATCCCGGGTTCGGATTCTACAAAGGTTAAAAGAGAAAAAAGTTAAATAAATTATACTTTTTGTTACAAATAAAGTTGTGACTACAGCTTTGATGGATGCGAGCTTGTTAAATAGCTACCTCCGTGAAAAGGTGGAGACCCGCTTAATAATATGTACAGAATAACACCAGCACTCCATACATCTACTTCAGGGCCATAATATTTCAACAGCACCTCTGGTGCAACGTAGTAGGGACTTCCGACTACATCTTGAAAATGTTGTCCTACACAAAGAAAACAAAAAAAGAAGATAAAATAGGGACACTGTAAAGAAAAGAAAACTGCTAAAGAACCAACAATCGAATGTGAGAAATATTGAGTGTTTTGGCAATGTCAGATACCAGAGGAACTAGAATTTGCATTCTTGGTTCTTTTCACATATTTTGCATGTACAGAAATACATGAATGTCACTGGGATATGAGATTCGTATGTACTAAGCATGAGCCTACACTTTTTCCAAACAAAATTCACAGCATGAATGTAAATGCAACACCAAGACTAGCAGCATGTAAAAACCCATCAGAATGATCTTCAAAGCGCAAGGAAATGTCCAATGTTGCAACTGGTTAGATTTTGTCGTGTTCCTCAACAATTTGAAACAAACAGCAACATGACAAAAAGATACATGGAAAACATTTTGAAGATGAAGTAATAGTAGGGAGAGAACAACTGAACAAATAAGAAAATCCTAAGCAATTTTGAACCATCAATCAGAAAAAGTTTATCTAAAGACCATAAATTCTTGAAATATACAGAATCTATCAGAAAGGCAACCCATAAATCAATAGACACTCAATATCAACAAAAATGTATGCATAAAAGAAAAACGAAGCAACCATTTTCCCATCAAACTGAAATTTTGGAACAACTATCAGAAACGAAACAATACCCATTTACCAAAACCAATCAGTCATACAATGACCAAATATGTATACAGCAAGAAACAGAACACATCATTTTCCCATCAAACTGCAATTTTGAAACAACTTCAGAAAAGAAACAATACCCACTTACAAAATCTATATAATGACCAAATATGTATACAGCAAGAAACAGAACACATCATTTTCCCATCAAATTGGAAACAACTACAAAAAGAACAACAACCAATACCCAATTTCCATCTGAAAGCAAAAAACAGGAAATATTCAGAAACCAACCTTGCTTGCAGAACAATAAGCAACACCCAAATTCCAACCTGAAAGCAAAAAACAGGAAATACCCAGAAACCAACCTGGCTTGTAGAAGACAGACAATCCAAAATCAGTGGCCTTGAGCTTAGCATCTTCCTTAGGGGTATCAAACAAGAAATTCTCAGGCTTGAGATCCCTATGCATGACCCCCAATGAATGGCAGGCCTCGACAACCCCAACAATGGTCCCGATGAGCTTGGCGGCCTCTCGCTCGCTGTAATGGCCCTTGTGGACGATCCGGTCGAAGAGCTCGCCCCCGGCGCAGAGCTCCATGACGAGGTGGACGAAGACCGAGTCCTCGTACGTGCCCTTGATGAGGACCACGTTCTGGTGCTCGGAGAGGTGGTGCATGATCTGAATCTCCCTCCAGACGTCCTCGTAGTCCTCGCGGCAGAGGAGCTTGCGCTTGGGGATGGACTTGCAGGCGTAGAGGGTGCTCGTGAGCTTGTGGGTGCAGAGGTACGTGGTGCCGAATTGCCCCTGCCCCAGCTTCTTCCCCAACAGGTAATGGTCCCTCAATCGAGGGGTCTGGTGCGGGAGCACTGCTATGGCTGGCTTTTTCGACGATGATTGTGATGATTTCCTCATTGCGCCAATAATATACCCAAAAAATGGTTTTTTTTCTTGTGGGTGTGCGATTGATCAAATCCTCTGTTTTCTCTAGCTATTCTAATGGTGGTCAATTTTGTGTTTTGTGTGAAGGAGCGGTTTCTTCCTCCTTGTTCTTCATTAATAGTACTTTTCAATGTGCTGCTAAATCTAATGCTATTCCATTTGCCAATCCGAGGAAGGAAGGAAGTTGTTTTGTATTTATTTTGGGAATGATTCTTGACTGTTGATTTTATGTTAGCATATTTGGCAGGGGTGTCCATTTTTAACCAAAAAATTGAGGTCCAAACAAAAATCAGATCGAACCAAAATTGAAAACCATAGATTATGAGTAGTTTATGGTTTTATTTTTAAGTTGACCAGTCAATTTTGGTTTGGATATGATTTATATGATAAAAAATTGTTGGTTAACTGGATAGATCGAACCGGAATTCTACTTACCACGTGTCGCATCTAAAATCACTCACGTATTATGAAGGGGTTTGTTTCTATTCTCACAAACGACACCGTTTAACTCCGCAGAAAAACTCATGCCTAAATTTCAATTTCATTGTGGGTTATTTAAAGAATGCTTATAGATATTCTTAATTACCGTTAGTTTTAGGGGTGCTCAATCCTGGTTAACTGAAATTGACCCCTTGAAACAGTAACCGAACCAGTGCTATTCAGTTTTTAGGAATTGAAACCGAATCCGGACAGGAATTGAGGAATAATTAGACGTTCAGTTAACCAAAAATCGTCACCGGTTTTCTAGTTGAACCGGAACCGAATATTACGTTGAAATTAAATAAAGTAAATTTTAGATTAGTTCAAAATCATTCTTGGTCTAGCGGTTGGGATGCTGATTCCTTTGTGTGGGGTTGCAAGCAAATTCGATTCTTGCTGCAACCAGAGAGATGGTGAGGAATAAGAACGTGTGGACTAGATTCATCCGCGTGAAGAAAGGAGAGTCATTGATGTGGTTTTTCCGATTAACCATGGTTTATGACATTTAAAATTAAAAACCGACCGGAGCTGTTCTAGTTATCAGAAAGTGGATCAAATTTATTCCGGCTATAATGTGGAGCCCAACGTATTGAATACATTTCATCTCCATTATTCAAATAATTTGTTTTCTTGGAATTAATATGTAAAAAAGATTGAAAGAAACAACCAAGATTACTAACCAGCCTCCAAACAATAAGTTAGTAATTTGATAGGGAGATTTCTCCCCTTGAATTCACAATCAGACTCTTAGAGGGTGTTTTTAGTTATAAGTAGATACAACATGTAACAACAACAATTTAAACCAATTAACAAAAACCTTCCATAGCAGTGCTTCCAACACATACATGATACAAGTGAACAAATATTCACCATGTCACCATATTTATTCAAGAAATTTGTTGCCGAGTGGTACCTATATATATATATGTATGAAAAACATAAGGCAAGTTACACAAACATGTTCAATCAACAATGTTACTGAGACATTCCGGCAGCATCAGCCTGAGGGATGTCCATTCGTCGCCAGCGGCCGAGCAATGGAGTCATCTGCTCAACCTTGCCGTACAGCCCGAGCAGGCCTCCGGTATGTATGAAAAGTATCTTCCTCCCTTCCCACTTTTTCGGGTTCTCGCCCATATCTTTCAGCATTCCATAAGCAGCTTTCCCACTTGAAAACATAAAATATGAAATTTAGTACATATATTATATCATGATAGATATACAAGTGAATGAATCTGAATGTATATATAATCACCTATAAGCTGGGTCAAGAATAACCCCAGTGGCTGTAGCAATATCCCTTATAAACTGAAGCTCCTCAGTGGTACTCATTGCATATCCCAATCCTGCAGCCTGCACTTGTACATTATAATTTATGATACAATTGCTTATAAAAAATGTATCTATCTACAAATCTAATTGATCACCCACATCTTGAATGCTGACGATGTCACGAGAATCGAGGCCTGCTCCAAGCTCATCGAGAAGGCCTTGAACAAACTCGTAAAAGTATTCAGGACTAAGACAGACACCATAGGCATGAACCTAAACAACAAAAACAACATTTAAACCGTCTTCATAAGCAATGCACGACGCAATAACGAAGCTGAAGAGAATTTACAAGTTGGAGACGTACTTTTGCCTTCAATGTACTAAGCGCCGATCCCAGTGAAAGCCCAGCGACAGTACCCCCACTGTATACACACATATATCGATCAATGAGACGACAACGACAAGAGAAAACATGACATGGGATGGGATGGATCAAAACCTGCCACATGCTACAACAATATCATCGAACGATTGCTTGCGAGTCTCGAGTTGATGCTCAATTTCCCTAATTGATTCAATATATCCCCTGTACATATGACAAAACAAAATATAGTTGAACAAGCACGTTCAAACTGCAAAAGAGTGGTGCGTACTTTGTTAATGGCAAAAAAAATGCGGTGAACTTGATTCTGTTGTGCAAAATGTGTAATGACGAAATTGCCATTAACAAAGTACACTTTCTACAAAAAGTGTGATAGTATACAACACCCTTTTGCTGTTTTCTTTTAAAGAAATTACCAGGTTCCAAGGGAGTCGGATCCACCGACAGGAATAACATAAGGCTTCCTCCCTTCATTTATCAGCTTCTCTTTGAGGATATTAGTAACAGTCTGAGAACAAATGAAGTAGCTATTGAATCAACAGAGAGGATTAGTCATAAATATACTAGAAATGATCATAACTTACCACAGTTCCCATGGAGATAAGTTCTGGTATTGTAATGAGATCAACATGAGCTCCGACTAAGCGCTCCACGAGGAGATTTCCTGTCAAGCCAGGGTCTTGCTCCACAACATCCTGAAACAGAAACATGTATATTAATGTAGTGTCTGTATATGTATGTCGAACAACAAATAGATTAGAGACAGAGAATTGAGTTGGACTGACCTCTGAGGTGATGAGAATAAGGAAGCAGTCAAGATTGAGATACTTGGCAGCAGTAGCAGTACAGCGGCAGTGGTTGCTTTGGATGCCCCCTATTGTTATGATACAATCGGCGCCTCGCGCCACTGCGTCGGCCAGCAAGAATTCAAGCTTCCTTACTTTGTTTCCGCTCATTTGCATCCCCGTCAGGTCCTCCCGCTGTACATTGTCAATACCATTTATACAACGGAAAATGACACTTTACTATATATAACTATAGTTGTTTCACACTTTGCTACTTCAATATTTTTCTCCTTTTAATACTTTAACTTGTATTTTGGGACATTTTGTTTAAAAATAGCATAGTTAGATGTAGTATAACGTCCCAAAATACAAGTTATTACAATACTAAATAAAATAGTTAAAGCAGCAAAGTGTGAAAGTGCATTAAAGTGTAGTAAAATGTCGTTTTTCCTTATGCAATTAGTTTTCAAGCGAGGGAGTGTTGAGCATTATTTATTGGAGTTTTACCTTGAGATAGACCTCAGTGTTGGGTGGCAAATTGGGAAGGTTCCATTTGTGTATGGGACTTGGAAACTGATTATCACACCAACACCAAATCATTATCAATTATCTTAATCTTAGATCCATCTAAAACATCATCGAGTTCATATAGATGTGGACGCAGTTGCGGATCCAGAAAATATTTTCGAAGGAATGACAGAATGCATATCAAGGGGTGACGATCGGTGATTTCATGTTCAATATTTTGTTATTACTAGTACGTTTTCCATTAATATAAAAAATAACGTAAATAGCAACACAGTCGGCATAGGGTTTGGAACATGTTACTTAATATATATACATGAAGTATCTGTTACTTCACCCACAACTTTTAATATTCAATGTAATATGCAGTTAGTTTCGTATTTGGTGCTTTCACTTTATATTAACAACTAGAAAGGTAATCAATACAGTATTTTGAATTTCGCAAGTGTCCACCGAGATATTCATCAGATGATGACAAGATACATATCAGACTTTACGCGTGAGACGTCTGTTGACATGTACACACAAGTCAGAAGACGGATCAAAATCGAATATCATGTTAAAAGAAAAGTCTCGTAACAGAAGACAACAAGAGCAAGCCATTGCCGAAGTTAGACGAAAACATATGCATACATATATATGGAACATATACTTACAATGCCAAGTGAGAAGGATTGAGACGGGACGGGACGGAGATGGGAAGCCCAGGAAGGAGGATCATAAGACTTGAGAGAGAGGAAATCGAAGCTGTGCCTCTCTGGATAATTATTAGCTCTGGAATCATTTTCCATGGTGCCAGAGAGAGACTTGTTCAAGATAGAGGACTCAACTTGAGCTTGAACTTGAGGCACAAATTATTTCCTTATACTTGACTATTCCATTCATCACCTACCCAATGCCGTCCTCCATTTTCTATAATTTTAACTTAAAATATTTAATTATTCGATAGTCTTCATAAGCTTAGCGGAAGAGTTATTAGGCGGCCTTGTCTTGTTATATAAACATTTCGATGGGATTTACAAAAAAATTTATTATTGAGGTGAAAATTATTTTTGGTGCAAATTAAGAAAGATACTAAATTCGGGTGTTTAAACATTTGAACTGTAGAATGTGTAGTGCAAAGTTGTGAAATCCTGTAGAATGTGTAGTACAAAGTTGTAGAATGTGATGGGCTCGTAGAACCCTGCTGCCACGTGTCGCACGCTGCGACAACGCGCGTTCAGATTCGCACTGATCCAACAATTGTAGGACGTTCGGACGTTCTACAGCCGTTTGTAGCGGAATGTGCTTCTTATTATTATTTCTGTGATCCACACCATATTTTTATACTTTCCTGTTATAAAAATGTTCATAGGGTTGATAAGTAAATGTTGTATACACTATTTTGTGTTTATTGTGAAGCAGACCATATTTTTTTTAATATTTCTAAAAAAACATAGTTTATTTATATAAGAAGTCAAAGTGACGAATTTTCTTTTTCTATACACAAGGTTGGCTTTTAGCTTGATACTTCATCAATATTGATCCTCTTTTCCAATCACTACATGGATACTAATAAAGATTCACAATACATGTAAATAATAGAATATAAAACTTGTAATCTCAGCCTGATATAATGTATATGATTTATAAAAAAAATGTACTGTACGCGACTTCATCTTACTTACGCGACTCATTAATTAAATCCCACATTTGAGAATTCTTTGATCACTCCTTAATGGTTTTTTGGGCAATAAAAATAATTTCAAAATCATGTTTTCAATATTTTTTCCGTTTTTGCTTAGAAAACTGTAACATATTCATTTGGGCTTGAAAGTGGTCTAAGAAAAGATACACATGAGAAGCCCATTGCTCACGGTTGGTGCGGTAATCGCAAACCGGCCGAAAAATCGAGTGGATTATAATTTCCCATTATTGTAACCACGGATGTGGTTATGGTTTTCATTATGCAAAAACCGCAAAATGCGGATTGGTTTCTGGACATTGGGGTGATTGCGGTTAACCGACCATGATCACCTCTAATTATTCCCTTTCTTTTTTCATTTTAATTAATATAAGTAATTGAAATATGAGAAAATTGTAAAAATTCTCTATACTTTATTACAATTTTGCACATAGTGTTCTTATGATGTTTTTAAATAAATTTGAAGACTATACCCATCACCACTTACTATACACAATTGTGTAATATGACAGAGTATATGATAATAGTAGCGTACAACTTCACTCGAGTTTTTCCTCAAGTTATGAAAGACCTTCATGACCATATTTATTACCATAGACCATTTTCCTTTGTTACCCTTCAAAATTGACTCCAATAGAAAACTTCAAAAGAGAAAACTGTCTGAAAAGACTAATGTTCTTATTGTCGAAAAAGGGGAGTTTTATTGGAATTCTCTTATTCGTTTCCAAATCAAAAGTATAGGTTTTGTTATATTTCATTAGTAATTGAAGCAAAATATTGCATAAAATGTTGATTACTAATTTTATTTTATTTTTGAGAAAAACAGGGGAGCTTGGAAGGAGCCAAATATGATGGATCATCATAGCCAATGCTGTGTTGATCACATAATTATAAGATATTTGAGTCTTACAGGTTCAGTTCAGACATTGCATTTGCTGTTATTGATGCATGCTATTGACATAAAAGCTGCATTGACAACCTTACAAAACCATCAATAAGTTGGAACATCATTAATTTCATTGCCATGCCTAGTATAGGCATGAGACTACAAATCTGTTTCTGGATTCCTAGAACATTTTCCCGGCACCATCAATCCGAGGAACAGATTCGTGCACGTCCATTCGTCGCCAGTTCCCGACTAACGCAGCCATCTGCTCAACCTTGTCATACAACCCGAGCAGGCCTCCCGTGTGTATGAATAGGACCTTTCTCCCTTCCCACTTCTTCGGGTTCTCAGCCATATCTTTCAACATTCCGTAAGCAGCTTTCCCACTAGAAAACAAAATACAGTTAAAACAAATTACTTCAACATTTCCATCAACTACAACTCATACATTAACATTTATGCAGTATTGGAACTTCAACCATAGACTAACTATACTCATGCTCAACTTTTTCTGTAAATGCTCAACTATACTCATGGACTATATTGGAACGAGACTAAGTACTGATACTAAATAAGGATACAGTGGCGAGTACAAGGACTATAGCTGATTATACCTGTAAACTGGATCAAGAATAACACCAGTGGCTGTAGCAATATCCTTTACAAATTTAAGTTCCTCAGGGGAATTGATTGCATAGCCCAGACCTTTGGCCTGGACAAAGATTATAAACAAAAAACAGATTAATGAGCGCATATCCATAACCAAACTAGTTGATGCCAGCAAATCTATAAAGAGGGAGAATGTGTAAGTTTTGGAGATAATTCCAACTCAATAGCACCACTCCGAACTAATAAATCTCCATCACCATAAATGAGATTGAACAACCAACACCCTTCTTATGCGAGAGGCAAGGAAATATGTGAGTAAATGAACGATACTCTTGTTCCCACCCTTTAAGCATGCTTGATCTATATTACAAGTCAGTTCTCCAGAATAAACTTCTTTTGAGCAGCTGTGACTGTGAATGATCTATTACCGAAAGAAGTTTAATATGCAGCCCCTATGGTAATCCTCTTCTGGAATTAATAGGAGAGACAAAATCTTTGAAGATAAGGGAAGGATTAAAATTCTAGATGAAGTGTGTGTGTGTATCGGTTGAAGTAACATTACCTAAAATATGCCTTGACATAATGATTTAGTTAGTGGAGCGAAGGCTCGAGAAACACACATCAAGCTTAGCCACATAAACATGCAATACGAAATAGCAACTAATAGATATTTACAAAAAAGATATCAGCAAATCCAATCGATTACCCACACTTTGAATGTCGACAATGTCACGAGAATCAACACCTGCCCTAAGTCCATCAAGTAGTTCTTGAACAAAGTCGTAAAAGTAATCAGGAGTATCACATACAGCAAATGCATGAACCTGAAAAATAAACAAGAACATATAAACGATCTTCATATGCATGATACCAAAAACATATCGAGAATCTACAAAATGTAGACATACTTTTGCCTTCAACGTACTTAGCGATGCCCCCAGTGAAAGACCAGCAATTGTACCCCCGCTAGATATGAATAAGAAGAGAACATTTAGAGATGGAATACATTTTTTATCAGCAATTGGGTGTGTCAATTATTGAACTCAAGATCTCCCTTATGTAGAAGGAAGTCTTTGTCACTTTACTTTTTTTTACAAACAAACAACAAAAACATGATTTTTTGTGCAAATCTTGCTAAACACATTTAAAATTATGGATATATAGATACTACCATGCAAAACACATGCAGAGAGATTCAACTTTAAGGGATGAATACCCTTCAGATTATCATGTGATATTCCTTCATTTTTTGCCAATTATGTAAGTTCAGATACAACAAAACATCTAATTATAGTTGTTCTAGACTATATATTTACTTGGAAGTATATTTGGCTGGTAAGAAAATGATTCAATGTGCTATAATTTTAATTCATTATCTCATTGTTACTAAAAAGAAGAATGCTTATTATTAAGAATGACAGAAGTAGCCATACAACTAGCTACAGATAATAGCAAACAGAGTGGATCAAACCTGCCACATGCCACAACAATATCATCGAATGATACTTTGCTAGTCCCAGTCTGATGTTGATGCTCAATTTCCCTAATTGATTCAATGTAGCCCCTATACATGATATAAATAAATAAATAATCCTTGTCTAAATATGATGGTGTACAGAAGAAAACATAGTTGTTAGTTCAGAACAGGAAATCTTAGAAACTTGAAATGATAAAGAAATTTGCATATATAATTTTAAAGAAATATAATTGCACGGGTTTCATGATAATAAATTATGTATGGAAATAAATCTAATGCCATAGCTCCCTTACCTACCCACAAACCATTCACTGTTTGACAACAACAAATGAAGTTGGGTCGACTACATGATCATTTTGGGAAAATCCTTGAGATTTACTATTCATTCCTCCCTCTTCTATTCATTCCATGTAATGAAAACTCATCCATTCGTCTTTTCGTATTGCTTCATTCCATTTTTACTTAGGCCTCTTTAACTTCCTCTTTGCAATTTCACATAAAAAGTACAGTGAAAATATTGCGGCAGAAGTTTATATTGTTGGATGAGTTTGTAAGAAAAACTACCATCACCCATTAGCACCCAATATAACCAGTGATTGTGAAGCAACCCATTCATTCGTTTTGAGAAGTCTTGTTTTTTGGGTAACGGATTATAAATAAATAGAATGGCTAGTAGCAGAGATAGGCTATAAGGTGAAGGAACACGTCATAAAGGATATCAGCTAAAAATACATTGTCATATCACTCAAGATTATAAAAAATTGTGTAACAGAAGAAGGAATAGGAATTCATCCAAAAAACCAATCTCACCAGGTTCCTAGGGAGTCAGATCCACCAACAGGAATAACATATGGCTTCCTCCCTTCATTTATCAACTTCTCTTTCAGGATATTGGTAAGAGTCTGAGAATAAACAACAAAAATGAATTATTAAATCATGAATGCAAAAGAAAACTGCAAAGTTACTTCTCACCGGAATAGATGCTACTGATATATTAGACCATTCAAAGTATAGCTGAAATTTCGAAACTATCTGCCAATAATGCCTTATCACAGCATTTTGACTCTAAAGTTAAAGAATAAAGATATTTATACTGCAGATTTGCAGGGCTAGAAAGTATATTTGCTCGCTATATAGTCTATCGTTTCTACTTCTAGCACAAAGGGAAGTATATTTCAATCTAGCATGTTTGGTATTTTTTATCAGCAGCATGTTTGATATATTGATACTTGATTCAAGTGGAAATATTCATGCAACCAAAGGCTTGCGAGGATTATATCCAATAAACAGAAAATAGGAAATCATTGCGCTTGTGCATTGTTGCCCATGCTTATGTTTGTCAGAGATATAAGTAACTAAAAATGGCCATTAGGTAATGACCCTGAATCTCCTAAATTGCCAACTATAGTCTTTCATGTGCTCCAGGAGAAAACATTTATACAAGGGTGAAGAACTATAGAAAACTACCCACGACAGTAAAGTTCAGTGAGGTTATTTTTTATCGTTGCAAACTTATTTTAGACGTCCTACTAACAAAATTGTCTTTGGACTAGGCACGAGTCCCTTCTCCAAAGGGCGCTAACTCCTTAAAATGCCTATAGAGTGTCAACCCTTCCTTTTGACCATTCACTATTTCCTCCTACCCAAAATGAAGAAATAGCATTTTGACTTCGAGCTTCAAGTTGGGATGGTGATAATAACTAATAGCGACAACATGGTGTAGAATGTATCATGAAGTTGGTAGCAGTAATACTATTACTACTAATAACAACATTTATCAAAAATTGAAGAATGGCAAAGAAGATACCACACTTCCAACCAAGGCATATTCTTCTTTTGAAATGAGGTCAACATGAGCTCCAACTAACCGCTCAACAAGAAGATTTCCTGTCAAACCAGGGTCTTGGTCCACAACAACCTGAAACATATCAGAAAGAGCAAAACTGTTCATTTCGAGTGTCAAACAACTTATCCGGAAAAGGGAAGCAAGATTTTCCTCCAAACAAAATCTGAGAGAGAGCGAGAGAGATTATTAAACAGATAGTCGACCTTTGAGGTGCGTAAAATAAGATAGCAATCAAGATTCAAATACTTTGCTGCAACAGCAGTAGCACGGCAGTGGTTGCTTTGGATACCTCCTATAGTTACGATACAATCAGCACCCTGTGCCACAGCATCGGCCAGCAAGAATTCCAGTTTCCTCACTTTGTTGCCGCTCAATTGCAGTCCAGTAAGGTCATCGCGCTATGTAATTGCAAATCTTCTGTCAGTTTAACCCAAAAGGGCAAAGAACAAATCTTGTGTTCACCCAGACAGCAACCCAATATACTTTTATGTAATGAAATACACTCAACAAAATCCATTAGGAAAAAGAAATCTATTTCAGAAAGAAGACACTTGGCAATAACTTCTCATGTTATTGGTAATCAATGCAAAATTTACATCCTTAAAAGAAAAGTGAACACTTGAAAGACTTATATTAGAAGTGATCAAGCCTTCGAATTATAGCATTGTCAATGGCCACCAAAAAATTATTAGTATGAAAATCATGAATTTTACACTGCCCCATAAACATTTTTATTATCATCAATGCCCATCAATAATCATCAACCCAAAAGCATAATTGAACAAATACCCATTTGATGAACAAGAAAAGGCCATTACACAAAACCATAGCTAATAAAAGAGGAAACATTTAGAGTGTTACCTTGAGATAGACCTCAGTGTTGGGTGGCAAGTTGGGAAGGTTCCATTTGTGTATGGGAGTTGGGAACTGATCATCACACCAACACCAAACAATTAGAACAAAATTGAGGGAAAAATCTCTATCAACCAGAAGAAACAATGAAAATGAAAATTAAGAGCAACCCATTATGAATCAGAGAGCAAAATTGAAGATTAAGAAGAACCCATTATCAGAATCAGCAGGAAGCAATTACTTACGTGGCCAAGAGAGAAGAACTGAGAAGGGATGGGACGGAGATGGGAAGCCCAGGAAGGAGGATCATAAGATTTGAGGGAGAGGAAATCGAAGCTGTGCCTCTGAGAAATCGGTGCGGCGTCGTTTTGCATCGCGCGAGTCTGGTTGCGAGTGGCCAGAGACTTGTTGGGAAGGAGAGGAGTGAGGTGGAGGTGGATAGAGCCGATGCAGCTACTGCTTCTGCACAACATTTGCTTATACTTTTCACCAATTGATTGATTCTCTTTTCTGACTATGACTTCATCCTATCATTACTTGCCTACTCTCTACCTCCTTTTTCTTTTCTTTTTTTAAACTAATTACATGGATTAAATCATTTTAATTTTCATAAAGATCTTCCAGCGATTGGGAGTTAGGATTGCACTTGTGAACTAAGTAGTTCGAATCTTGATACGTGCTAATTAATTAGGATTAGTCTAAGATTTCTTGAATTATTACCGATAAAAAACAGTAGGATTGCATAATTATTTAAATACAAGGGAGATTGAATGTTTGCAATTTATGTGGATTGAGATTCTAATATGGTATTAGAGGTTGGTCTGTTTTGGACATGACCTCCATATTGATGTTGGTCCGTCATTATGTCATTTCGACACTTCTGACCTACATCTTCGTATTTGTTTGCTTCTTATTATGTTTGTAGAGAGAGTATTTGGGCTATTTTCCGTGTTTGTGGGAGTTTTAGTGTAGTCGTTGCAGGTGCCAAATTTTAGGATGCTAAAATTTGATCGAAGTATAGAGGGGAACTAAAGAACTAAAGCGAGATATTCCAGAAACTCAATCTAGAAGGTGCTCGGGACCGGATCAGGTCCCAGAGCAGATTCCAGAAGCTCAATCTGGAAGGTGATCCGGATCGGAGTAGATCTCGGATAAGAGGCAGAAATGGCAGAAGTAAAAGGTCATTGGCCTAACCTTTTTGGGGATCTGAACCCTACCTATCAGGCCCTTTTTTCATCCATCATCTCCCGCACCCTTATTCCCCATTGGAGAGGGATTTCTGCCATGACTCACCCCATCCATCCAATGAATTTATCAAGAAGGACCTAAAATTTGAAGAGGAGACAAGATTGAAGAATTTATGAGCTTCCACACCAATCTTGGTTTTGGGTTTTGTTTCTTAGTTTCCACTTCTTAAATCTTGTTTATTGTTCATGACTTTTGATAAAAGCACCATGGTTAAAGCCTAAAATCTCTTGACCATATGTGCTAGACATTATGAATTCTATTTAAATTTGAATGAAATATTAATTTTGAGCATGTCCATTCATTGATTTATACTATCTTGGATTTAATTTGATTGCTCTAGATTGGCCATTTAGAGTAATTGACCATGGTTGCTAGACTGATTCCGAGAGGAAGGGGTAGTAACGGAAATATATAGTGTTGAAGGTTAGGGCTTGTAGTTCGACACTCATATACAACCCTTGGCCCAAAACTGTCGAGCGAATGCAGTCTCGAGTCGGATATATGATAAAATTCTATCCGAGATTAAGCCATTTCCAGTGTCGAGAGGCAGACTTGGTACTTAAGACATAGGTTAATTGATGATTTGCATGCTTAAAATTAGCACTTGTTGATTCTCTAATTAGCAATTATCGTCTAGCACCCGTGGTTCATTTCTCGACTGTTGAATTACTTTAATACTCTCATTGTTCACTTGTTACTAGTTTACTTACTTTTAATTGTTAATTTGGAACTTGATAGTTATATAAACACAAAACATGCAAAATTGAGTTATTTATACTTTTACACACGCGTATTATTTAATAGATATCCTCATTTTAGTCCATGAGAAAAATCGACCCATAATTTACCAGTTATTACTTGTCGACCGTGTGCGCTTGTGCGAGGTCGGAAAACATTGAGTTCATACTCACGCTTTTCCCCAACACATATGCATTTGTTTCAGGCTTGAGGCCCATGAATCGGAGGGTGTTCATGCTGTCCCTACACCCCGCTCGTCTGTTTTCACATGCATTTCAATACGGCTTGCACGTGAGTATTGATGTGGGGTCAATCGGTCTTCGTTTGATCCCGCTAAGCCCCCCATTTAGCGCATTTATTTGTCTCGTAGCGGCTAGTTTAGAGCCAATCTAAGAGCAATTTTACGCCTGGTATGTGTGAGCAATTTTATAAGTTTTTGGAGGAAAAGACCGAGCATTTTGGGATCGGAAGGTCGAGGCTTGCGCAAGAAGCAACAGAAGAAGTGGAACTTCAAGGTTAGTCACAATCGTGACAAATTCGAAAATTAATTGGGAAGGCAGCCCGTAGCCAAACACGACGAGTATCACGGAGCCGAGACGATCGCGATATAGAGACCGTCACGATCGTGACACATTTGGTCACGATCGTGATACAATTTGAATTTGAAGACGATCGTCACGCGAGGAGATGAAGACAGTGTCGTTGACCAAGGGCAGAAGTGGTGCCCCACGCCAAGACATGATTGTGTCATGGTCGTGACACCAAATGACATGATCGTGACAAAGCCATTTTCCAACACCTATAAAAGGACCTTTGACCTGGGTATTGAGGGAGATCACTTTTTCACCTACCATCCATCCCATCAACAGTCTTATCCCAGCAACATTCTCTTTGCCACTCTCTCTTCTTCATAGAGCTCGAAGGTGAAGTTCTTCACCAAATATTCATCTTTCAAGCTTAGAGTTGGGGTCTGAAGTCATTTCCTCCATCATCACCAAGAAGCAACAAGGAGCTCACCATTTCACCAAGCCAAGAGGAGTTGAAGTTATTTGAAGATCATCCATATCCATCATGGACATTAGTTTGCTCTTCTCTTCTTTTCCCTTTGTAGTTATTTGTGTTATCTTGACTTTTGATTTGAGCACAATGGTTGAGGGCTAAGCCCATTAGCCATGAGTGTTAGACATTGTATGGTTTTAAAGTTATGCTATTGAGTTATTATTCTAGGATGTGGCTTGTGTTGTATGGTTTTCTTATTTACTCGCTTTTACTATAGATTGGTCATTTAGAGTGATTGTTTAGGAAGCTAGATTGTCTTGAGGAAGACAAATAGTTTTGGACCTAGGAACCATAAGGATTTAGGGGTTCAAAA
>JAYMTP010001027.1:0-26912 GCA_036897365.1 Geranium brycei | reverse complement strand
AAATATTTTTTATAAAATAAATAATAATAATTGATTTTAGTATTATTATTTTTCAATTTGTAAATGTTGACAATTAAAAAATTTTGTTTAAAAATCATTTTTGTATTTAAAACTGTTCTCTACAAAATTAATTTAAAAATCATTTTATATTATTTATTTCATAAAACAATACTTTTTAAATAAAAGTTAAAAAAATATTTTTTTAGTTTTTATTTAATATAAGGGGTATTTTTATATTTAATAAAAATTAAAGGTCCAACAATATTTTTTTCATCTATTTTGTCGGTGTTAGGAAAATGATACAAAAAAATTAATTGTAGTGAAATAAAACAAAGTAGTACATCATAGCACTGCGAGTTGTAATGTACATCTGTCAAAGTTTTATAATTACCTTATTCCATACAAATAGTTTTCCAGTATCTATTCAATATCATTATGAAAAATCAATTACATCATAGCGTTTTCGCGGTCAAATCCATTTTAAATTTGTTAAATGCATTATCTGTGAGTAGGGCTGTTCATTTTAACCAAAAAACCATAATCGAACCGTAAACCAAATCGAACAAAACCACAAAAAATCAAAAACCATGGATAAGTGCAATTTTTAAGTAAACTATTTAATTTTGGTTTGGTTTCGATTTATATATTTTATAACCAACGGTTAACCATAAAAACCGAACCATAATTTGTCATACAAGTGTCAATTCCGTAAACGTACGCGTCTACCCACGTCTTCTTCCTTTAGCGAAATTGGAGTATATGATTTTTCTACTTAATAATATTTTATAACTTGTGCATATCTTAATCATAGGTTGTTTATAGTTTGTGAATCATTTTTACCACGAAGACAACTTGCTGCCAAAAAAATGATGAAAACTGAAGATAATTTTTAAAACTTTTAGAATCTTAACTTTTTAGGGATTGTAGTGTTAGATTTGGTATTATATCATATGAAAGATAGACATGACATTTTTATGATTAGGAAGTGACCAGAATGAAGACTTTTGAAACCCTATTCGATTGATTCTTAATGATTTTTTGGACATTTAAAATTAATGTCTATGCATATTTTTAATTACAACTAGTTAAATGGATAAAAAAATTGAGCCTAAGTAAAATATTTAAAATGAAAATCAACATCGATGACAAATTGAGCCCAAATTGTATGCCCAAATATTTGATCTATAAATATCACTTGATTCAGTTTAAACAAAAAATCAAATCACTTTTTATTTATTTAAGAACTGATCATTCAATTACACTCAATTTTGGTTATGATTTTAAAAACTATAAACCAAAATTTTTGATTTGGTTTGAGAATAAGCTATTTTGTTCAGTTAACCAGCCATGGACAAGTACGTGTGATGCAATAATCAAAACTTAAAGTTTTTATGAATAAGGATTAAAAAAACAGTGTAACGTTTTATTTTATTTTTTCTAAATTATTTAAATAGCCGCCAAAACGCTGACATGGAATAACGCTGTCGTCATCGCAATGGAAACTTCGCTCGGCGCGTGTCCGCTTCGGCGCTGCATGCAATTCATGCATGCCGGCACGTGCCACGTATGCTACGAATCCATGCAACACGCGAACCCTTCCACGTCAGACAATCTCGCCAGCTAATCAAGATCAACGGCCCACATTAAAACACATCAATTCCATTTCACGCCTCCGGTAATCGCAAGTCCACGCAGACCGAGAACGCCCTCTCGTGCCCTCCACGTGGACGCAACGAACACCAACCCCAACCAACAAAGTTCCGATCCCCTGCGGTTTCCCCCATATGTCAACGAATCTGGTCCGTTCAAATCGAGTACAAAAATGATACGATTGATTAGCACGGAGATAAGAGCAGTCGTACAGGATTCGGGTTTATCCGAGAGACAGAGGATTGCAGCCTGAAATGCGAGTGGCGTGGGAGCTTCATCTTGAGAATCTGTTTCATGTGTTGTTGTTGTGATATAATTCATAATTGTCGTTTATATAAAGAGAGACATTTTGTGGAATTTGATGACTCCATTTCTGTTTCTCGTGTAAATCGGAACGGAATCGACACTCACCGTCCGATCTCGCGCACCGTAAATCGGATCAATCGATCTCGACCCTCCAATTCCACACACCCCCAATTTCCGCATCTCGTCGGGGAAAGAGAAACCGCCGCCGCGTCTCTCGCCGGCTCCGATTCAATTCTTCTTCCTAGCTTTCGCTGCGGCGGCGAGTCCGAGATGGAGTGTACCGGAATTCGATGCGGAGGAGATCTGAGCCGTTCGCTGGACCGGGCCGTCCTCGCCGGAATCGTAGACCGTCGGATCCGTCGCTCTGCGAAGATCCCCAATCGGTTCCGGTCGGTCTCGGCGTCCATGGCCGGGGCGGCGGCGACGGCGGGCGTTCCTCGCCGGAGGAACCTGGAGTTGGATCTCCACGGCGGCGGATCGGGCGGCGGGGATCGCGAATCTAGGGTTTCGTTCAACTACGAGAGGCTCGACGGCTGGGTGCGAGAGTCGGTGACGGAGATCGTGAGGAACCTGAAAAAAGCGCCGCTGTTGGTGAACGTGTACAGCGACGGCGACCGGCTGGAGACGGAGGAGGCGGTGGCGGAGGAGTGGCCGGCGGCGAAGCTGAGGTGGGAGGTCGGGGAGGCTCCGGCGCCGGACGGGGTGATCTTCGTCGAGGAGCTCAGAGACGCAGAGGAGAGCGGTCGCGACGAGGAGGACGATGACGTCACCAAGGCTTGGGGCGTGGTGGTTCAGGGGAGAGGGTCCGATTGCCCTCCGGCGTGTTACTTGCTGAAGACGAGCAGCAACAGAGGGTTGGGTCTGTGCTGTACCCATTTCTGCTTGGTGAAGGTGAGTAGTTTCAGAGAAACTACCTCTTCCCAGCTCAAGAATTGCTGGTTGATGCCTGGGTTGCAGTGAAATTCAACAACATATATAATTCTGGGTTTTTCATATTTGGTTTGAATTGGATTTGAACAATTGAAACCTTCCCTGTAAATGAATTGTATACGAAGTGAATCGATCATTGATCATTGAAATCACAGAATTATTTAATAAATTTAATGCAATATTGTTCAGTTAATGCAGTTTCTTGATCTGTTAATGTTGCATATAGTGTCTGTGTCAATCGGTTTCCACCTTTTCTCAGGACCCATGTAATGGATTTGATGGTTTTGATTGGAAAGTGTCTCAATTTGATTAACTATTGGATGTTAGATGAAGATTGAAGATAATGCTTGGAAGTCTCTGTTTTGAGACTTTTTGTACAGAATTGTGATGTGATTATAGAAGTTGTTGCTCTCAGGGTTCAAATAATTTTTCAGGTGATTTGATGGGAGGCTTCATCTTGTAGTGTTGAGTGTGTAGAGAGATGGCCTTTCAAGTAAGGCAGCATGAGTTTTTGACCAGGCCGGGTGGATACAAAGAACACCCGGCTCGTCAAAAATATGGGTTAATACTGAAAATGGCCACACTTACCTAACTTTCTTTAAATATGCCATAGTTGGTAAATAATAATTTAAAAATGCTGCACCATTTAAATTCCAAATCATTTCCATAGAGATAAGGTTATTTCAAATATATCAAATAATTTTACAATTTGGAAATTATATATTAAGTGCATTTGGATGTTTTGCCTACCAAATTTGTTAATTTTAACAAAAGCTACCTTAAGTTAGAAAAATAAAAATCGAGATATCTGTAAATTCATTTTTAAATACGGGGTAGTAAACTTGAAAATGGCCTAAATCAAGTGTGTGTGTGTATATATACATATTTGAATTAAAAGGTAACTAACCCGGCATCTAGCCGGACAGCTGAAGATACAGATGGTGGGACAGACCTCTCACCATAATCCCAGTTACGGTTAGTTAAAGCAAATTTGGTCAATTCGTGAGCCACTTTATTACAAGATCGACGCCAATTAAATCAAGTATATTGATGTGTAATTATCCCTTAATTTTTCGTTTCAATTAAAAATTCAGCGTAAATGCATGTTTATATAAGAACTTCAAATTACTTACATTCATCTATTTAAGAAGCCAAATTTCATACTTCAGAGTAAATAATTTTATTTTAATTTTTAAGTAAACTTTATATGTGAAGTGTCACTAACACAATAGTAGTGCCCAAAATACATCTTTCGAAAAATCACATTTTTTATTACTAGTGTAAAAATAACCGCAACCAACATGTAAAAAAATAATTAATTAACCCAAATGACTAAGCCTATTAGACATAAGGTCTCATGTGTATATAAACTTTTCATAACTCTATAATTATCTGATGTGAGACTTTAGACTCACATGTGGACCCTCCACGTTGAGTCTCATCGCATCTCCTAAACGCAAGCGTTTATCTTACTATACTCAATCCCACAAGACCCATTTTCATTCTATATGGAATCACCGCCACGAGAGAGCCCGACTCACTCTACCATAAGAGTCTAATGAACCAAAACTATGATATCACTGTTGTAGAGATCCGGACCTTTTTAGAATAGACACCTAAGAAAACACACACACACATTAGAGCACATATTAGACCCAAAGACTAGCCGATTAGGTTTAATTTCTAATGTGTATATAAGTTTTTCCTTAATTCCGTAATAATCCAATGCGGAACTTTGAGCTCATATGTGAACCTAACAATTATTAATGATACTTTCCCATAAAAGTACCAAAACTCGGAGTAGCTGACATCGACACGACATCAACTTCGTTCCCTAAAATTCTCAAGAAGAGGTTGACGACGACGTGGTCTCTAACTTCTTCCCCTCATAGCGATCCTCCATAGTCCTTCCTTCTCACGTGCCCCCTATGTGTCACTTTCAACCCTACTCGACGACAACAACATACTCACTCGCAATTTGTGAGACGATCAATTTCGAAATTGATGACCATCACCGAAAAATTGTCACCATATTTGCTTTGGTCCTCCACGTTGATCCTCTTGCGAGCTTCTTAGCGATCGAGTCTTCCTTTGATAAGAAATTCCATTATTTCTGACGTGCTTGTCGTCGAAGTTGAAGTTATAAGAGTATTCTTTGAGGTCAATATTTATACTTGAGATCTCTAACTTCCTCACCTAGCTAGCTTTGATATGCTTGTCCAAAAGATTTTATTGCGACTTCTGACAAAAAGTCGATCACAATGGCAAATGAATGATTTGAAATCTTGGCAAGGCGCTCCGATGAATGATGAGCATACATTGAAGATGGATGGTATAATCGTTTGTATTTTTTTAAAAAATTTGTAGAAAAATAACTCAACAAAATCAAAATCAACAGTTATGATTCATAACACTTAAAAGATAATGTCATAACTTGCAAAAACACTACAATTAACCATTGCAAACGACAATTTCTCCAAAAAAAAATTGTTTGTAAAGATATTAATCATAAAACAAATGGATAATTACATTTCATTGCATCTGTTATGACCCATTTTATAATAAAGTGCAATCTAATTATAAGGTGCCACTTAACCATTTTTCATTGTAATTACACACCGATGCAATGAAATCAAACATAATCGTTGTAGTTTTGATACATCCACAACAACGCATAAAATCTGTATAATTAACCATTATTATGGGTGAATTCTTTGAAAATAAATATCTAAAATGCTTAAACTTCACCGATCATTGTTACTTTTTATGTTTTCATAATCTCAATTACTAAACATAGTTTTTCTCTAAACTGTTCCTAAGGAACACCTTAAAACGTGCTTATTAAAGAATAGTTTTCACTGTCACTCAAGTTCGTTGTAAAATCCTTAATCTACCGCTAGAGGTTAACAATTTTCGCCGAATCCACGAGAATATAAGCACGTGCTTAAACAATATTTTTCAAAAAACAAATATCAAGTTGAAGTATGTATTTTAATTTAATTTAATTTGATAATAGCGGAGAAAGCGAAAAAAAGCGGCAATAAGGCGCCCCCAACAAAAAGAGTCTCTACAGATTTTGAATTTGAAATCAATTACAGAGCTCATCACAATACATAAATAGTATATAAATGGCGGAGGAGAGAGAGAGAGCAACGGGACAATCGCGCTCTTTCGGAGAATTTCAAATCAAAATTCACACTCCTTCAAAACCTTGAGCACTTCACAGATCTGCTATTTCTCTCTCTACCCAGAACCCACCATCTCTATCTCTCTCTTTAAAACCCTAGCCCCAATCGGAACCCTAATACCCATTTGAGGATCGACTCAGATTCGGCGGTTCATCCTCCATTTTTGGCTTGCTGAGCAAAACCCAATTCGGTGCTGGTGTTTTTAGTGGAGGGGTCGGTGAAAGGATCGAGCTTTTTTGGGGGTTATGGAAGATCAGAGCGACTCTGCGACTGATTCGGACCGGTCCTGTTCGCTTCAGAGATCTGATTCGAGGGTGGGTTTTTCTTGCTCTCGACAAATTTCTGGGGGTTTCCGTATATCTGATTTGTTGTTTTTGTTCTTAATTCAGGTGGGTGGAGAGAAGCGGGGCTGTGTGGGTTTGGGAGAAGAAGATGAGGTTGCTCATAAGCGTGTCAAAATGCGGGATCTTGAATCTGTGTTTCGTTCTGAAGGTGCTCTATAATTTACATCCACAAAGTTCCAATTTTTTCTTCGAATTTGATTCTTTTTCTTCTGCTTGTGTGTTTTTGAATTAAAGCATGTAATTAAGAGAGTTGTTGATAGTTTTTGTCTGGTTTCTGAAATGAGAGATGCTTATTGCTTGTCTCTCTGGTAAATTCATTCATATTCAGATATTCTCATGTATTCAATTATGGTTTTTATTTGTACTGATGATGTTAGTGCAAATAATATTGTCGTTCCAAAAACTGAAATGATGATTAGTTAGTACTCCTCTATTGTCTTAATATTGTTTGATTTATTATGTTACGATTCTGCTGCGCTTGAACCATAGCTAGGGCTATATTTGAAAACTGAAATGATGTTTGCTACTCCTCAATTGTCTTAATTTTATCATGCGATGATTCTGTTGAAATCAACAGTAATAAAATAATGATATGGTGCGCTGGAACCATAGCTAGTGCCTCCTCATTGTAGGCACAACAATTAGTGCTGTGTTTGGCCTCTAGATTTGATTATTTTTACGTGGTACTTAGTGACTAGTGAGTTTGTGATTTGAATTTCAAATTTAGTCCTTCTTAAGCTGTTGCTCCATTCTCACAGGATTGAGTAATATGGGCGGTTCTAAAGCAGAAAGAAGTGTGAAGAAGCATGATGGCTCGCTGGACCTGAATACTGAAGTCATCGTTGCTGACAATTCATCCCCAAAATGTCTGTCCTCACAAAGGAAGCGTGGTAGGGAACCCAATAATAACTGCATTGCCTCGAGAGTTGGTTTGGATCTTAATGCGAAAGATGTTTCTAGTTCAGCAAACCAGGCGCCGCTTCGTTCTGTAAAAAATCACTGCCACATTGGGTCAAGGGATATTTCCGAGTGTGGGAGCACTGTTGGTCCAGCGGAGGACAGTGATTCACTGAAGCGTTGGATGGAGATGAAGCAAAATGGATTTCTTTCGTCATCCTATGGAGGCATACCGGTGCCTAAGCCTCGTGCGAGGAAACCTAAAACCGACGCGATCAAGAAAAAGATGGAGATTGCCAAGAGAGAGCAGGTTGACAGGTTCACAAAGATTGCTGCGCCAAGCGGGCTGCTCAATGACTTGAACCCAGGGATCATAAATCATGTGAGGAATAGGAAACAGGTCCATTCCATAATTGAGTCTCTAGTCAGGTCTGAAAAGCGAGAAAATGGCCATTGTATCAGCAAAGAGGCAAACCATTCGAAAAGTCAAAGTAATGAAATAAGTAACTGGAATGATCCAGAAAATCTGAATGATTTAGGTGCAAATCGGTTTTGTTTGCCAGTAGATAAATTTGTTGCGGAGGATAAAAGTGGAGACACTAATTCAAGCATGCTTGAGAGATATTGTCCTAAAAGTTGTACAAATTCCACCAATGCGAGTGGAGATTACGCGTTAGTGCCAAAGTTTTCATCATCAACAGTTAATGCATCCGAGAATGCTTACTCATTCTCTAACGAGGAATCAGGAGACCTTAGCACTGTTTCATCTCTTTCCATAAAAGGTCAGTTTAAATTCTCTCCTTTCCATGCTTCAAGGTCACTGTTAATGTCATTTACCTTTGCAACATGTACAAAACTGTTTTAAACAAAAAAAAGGAATGATCCAGAGAGAAATATATTTTAAGTAGATATAGGAATTGGACTTTCTTTAAGTAGATTCAGAAATTGAACTTCTGCTTGATTTTTAATTACAAAAAATTGTTGGCATTATTGTTTTCTGTTGCTGAACTTGACGAGGATAGAAATTTTTATCTGATATGATTGATCCTTTCTTCTACAGCTGCCACCGCTGCATCTCAGTGGTTGGAACTTCTTTATCAAGACGTGAAGGGGCGTCTTGCAGGTAACACTATTGTTAAACCATTGCTCATGGTTCTATATATAATGTATCCTTATATTTATTATACTATCACAGCATTGCGGCGTAGTAAGAAAAAAGTTCGAGCAGTGATCAGCACCGAGTTACCATTTCTAATATCCAAAGAATTCTCATCTGATCAAGAGAATGATCCCTGTGTGCCAAAAGATTCCGCTGAGGGGTTCTCCATGAATGCCACTGCTGAGATGCATCGGGCGAGATGGACTGCATTGTTTGGTCAGATGGATAATTCCCTCTCTGAAGAAGAGAAACAACTCGTAAGTGGTTCTTTTGTTCATTTGGAGGGATAATTAACTGCATGGGTTTCTTTTCATTTGCCATAATTGTTAAATTTCTGGAAAACTCAACTTAATGCGTTTCAGGAAAGTTGGTTGAACCAAGTAAGAGAAATGCAACTACATTGTGATCAGGGCTTGACACATAATTTCCAATCCTATTTGGGTCTTGACTCGCGACAGCTAGGAACGTTAGAAAATGGTTTCGGGTAAAATTTTCTGTCTGCATAAGTTCCATTGCTATCTTCTACCTCTCCTAACCGTATACTCCACGAATCTCTTACAAAATTGTTCAATTTCTGTTGTGTTACAGACAAGGGAAAGCTGATGCCTCCGAGAGGGAATTGGCTGTTCTTGCAGCTGCAGCTTCAATTTATTCGACGTGCAATTTGTTGACGACGAAGGAGAATGTATCTTGTTTCTGATTCATTGAAAATCTGTGATCCTATTTTCTCCAATGTCTCTGTAACACGATGTTTTGTGCCACTCTTTGCTGATTCTGGCATTGTTAATCTTTGTTCATTTCACAAGCTAATGAACAATTTTCCATTTTGCTCATTGTTGGCTAACCATTAACAAATTCTTTCAATGTTCCAAATATGATTTTGGTTTTTAATATTTAAAGCATTAACAAATTCTTTCAATGTTCGAAATATAGTTTAGGTTAAGTTTATTTGAGAGGGTAAATTGGTAATATTTGAAAATTAATCAGAACCTAACGACCGTAAATAAGCTGAGTTTTTAATGAGCCACTCAAGCTCGATTCGTTAAATATTTAATTAGGGCTCGTTATAATCGAGCTCGAGCTGTATTCGAGTCCAAGATTGGGCTTGTTTAATAAACGAGCCGAGCTCAAGCCTAACCTTTTATGGGCTCAATAGGCTCGCGAGCCGGCTCGTTTAATATTTAATTAATTATTATATATTTATATATTTTTACAGTTTTGATAAATATTTATAATTGAAATAAACGAACCAAATCAAGTCGAGTCAATCTCAAGCTGACTCGTTTATTATTTATTACATTGAAATTTAAGCGAACCGAATAGTTACGAGCTCGAGCTTATCTATTTTATTTCGATTCAAACTTGAACTTAGTTGCACAAACTAGTTCGAGCCTGAGCCGATCCGAACACTTTTTTCATAAACCGAACTGGGCCCTTTTAAAATAAGATTCAATTTTACTGGTTTACACCCATAGAAAACATGAATTATTCAGGGATTTATAACCCAGACAGTTAACTGGGCCGGGCCCAAGATGTAGGCCCAATAAAAAGCCCCAACTCAGAAACCCTATCAAAGCAGTAGAAAGAAATCACTGTGAATTCTGGAGTCTGAACAGCAGAGAAATTTGCGTGAAAGCTTCGAAGAAGAAGAAGAAGAAGAAGAAGAAGAAAGAGTTGTGAGAAATCAGATGGCTACGAACCCACAAAGCACGATTGTGGATAGGAAGCAAATCATATTTTCGTCCCTCTGCAAGTACCTCAACTTGGATTCTGTAAGCAAGCACACTCATTTACATATACTTGATGCCTCATCGATTGCTGAAACAGCAATCAGCTGTTTTTTTCTGTAATGTTTCTTTCTTGATCATTTTTCCTCTGTTTAAGATCATTTAGTGATCTGGGTTTCTTTCCTAAGAAGTAGTAGTTGCAAAATATTGAAGTTCTTTGGAAGATTAGGATATGAATTCTGTACATTCCAGTTGATTTAATGATACCACATTTAAGTTATCTGAATTTGTTTGTAAATTTTGAAGTCTTAGGTGCTGAATTTATATTTGATTTGTGCAGAAAACTTATATTGCTGATGCGGCTGAACATGATGTTAAGAGTGTGTGCTCGAACATATTGAAGTCTTCAGGCAAAAGCAATGACGAGGTGAAGTTGATTATCACTAAATCATGTGGTTTTGTCCAAAGTCAGGGCCTTTATATGTATCTGTACTTTGTTTTGGAAGTGACTCCCATTTTGCCGGAAATAAAATATTATACCCGCCAAAGCCTATCATCAATGTTGATATTGATACTGTGAACTGAATGTCTGGCTGTAGGTGTTGAGCTGGGTTGCTTTTGCGGATAGTTTTCCACTAGATTCTAAGACATGCCTAGGGTCTCTTGGTAAACTAAATGAAGAGTTGGCTTCAAAGTCTGTTCTTGGAGATGGGTTGAAACCTTCAGCCGCTGATGTTATTGTGTTTTCTGCAGTACATTCTGCAGTGGTACACATTCTTTAGTTTTGGCCTTTGGCTTATGTCATCCTGCTCATCTATTGTATCGATTTCTTTGTTTTGTTTGCTTCTTAAGGAGGCCATTTTATTATATGGCTTAACAAGCGCCTTCGCCATTTTAGCATACTAACTGTTTTTCTTTGTTAGGTTGGTCTTTCAAGTTCAGCTAGGCAGAAGCTGCCTCATGTATTGAGATGGATGGATTATATCCAGGCAAGGGATTATTTAATTTACTTCATGACACTTTTAGAGATTTCAGTGTTTTGTTTGGCTGTTTCTTGCTGTTAATAATCTGAATTACATACAAAGGGATCAGTGGTGAAGTGCTGATCATTGTTGGGTGACCTGTATTACTGTGAAGTAAACCTCTTTTAAATTCTGCAGAATAAGGTGAACTTCGGGGAATCATTTGAAAAGATATCGCTAGAGAAGGCTGGATTTGAACCTCATGTGAGTAATTTTTACACCGCAGCTAATTTAGAACCAGTGCTGTTCCTAACAAGCTCATTGAATTCTGCACTAGTTTTTTTTCCATCAGCGTTCTGCACTGTAGTTTACGTTTTTATACAATGTTTGCGTTAGCTTAATTTTTTCTTTCGAGTTGTGTCTATTGACCCAAAAGATGTATATATGCATGTTACACGGGTGCTGTTCAATGGTTAAAAAAACAAACTTTATATCTTTTGGTTGCATTTCCATAACTATGCTGCCAGTGTTGTGTGCCTTACATGTATATTTTCTTGGTTGCATTTCCATAACCATGCTGTGAGTGGTATGTGCCTTATATCTTCACGTAGACTATCTCCGCGTTTGATGTTTTGATATTTAATCATTCATTGTACTTGCAGGTTTTAAAAAGTGTAGCCCGTGTTGAAGTAGATTCAAATGCGAAAAAGGCCGGGCAAACCACAAAAGTTGATGAAAAGCAAGGAGAGAAGAATTCAAAGAAAACCGATGATGTAATAAGTCCTTACCAATATCTCCTTTTTTATTTTCTTATTACAATCTATTGCTTCAGTTTAAGGAAAAAAGATCTTGTATATAATTAATAATTTGGCGGCACTGCTGCTTTGCTGTTTGGAATTTTGTGGATTTCCATCTTGATATGGCTTGTGTATATTGACACTGCTGCTTTGCTGTTTGGAAACCTTAAGCAAAAGGTATCAGGAAAGAAAGAAGCTACCAAGGAGAAGAAGAAATCGGCTGAACCAGAGAAGAAGAAGTCCACAGAATCAGAAGCCTCTGATAAAGATAAAGAGCTTAGTGTTAGTTTGTTGAACATAAAGGTTGGTCTGATTCGCAAAGCATGGAAGCACCCATCGGCAGATAGGTATGTTGATGAACTCCACTTTTCTTCCTCCTATTATTAATCGTAGCTTCACTGTCCAGACTGAAAACCACTAGCAGTGTATGATATGTAATTAATCTTGTCATAACTTATTTTTATTATATGCAACAGTTTACTGGTTGAGGAGATAGATGTTGGGGAGGCTAAATTGCGGCAGGTGGTCAGTGGTTTGGCAAAGTTTTGCAGTCCAGAAGAGTTGACGGTATGATAATTTACTACTCATGAGGCTTAGACATAATTAAATATTTTTTGGATTATTTCCATAGCATCAGTTCATCAAGAGTTCTCTTCTTTTCTTATATCGTGCAGAACCGCCGTGTTGTTCTAATTACGAATGTCAAACCTGGAAAGCTACGAGATGTGATGTCAGAAGGATTGGTACTTCTCTTAAAATATACTATCACCAAAATCTGATTATAGATTGCAAACAACATGATTGGGATAATGCTTCATCTGGCTTCCATATAACGTGAATATGAATTCACTGAACTTTATTTTGGTTTCATCAGATGCTTATCTTATGGTTAAATAACCGCCTTTTCTTTGAAATCTTATACGTTGCAATTGAAAACGCCAGCTTATGTTCAGAAGTGTTGCATTCTTGTTGATGGCTCATTCTTACACAAGCTAGACTTCTTATTACAAATCTGATTATTTCCCACGATTATTTTCAGGTGCTTTGTGCTTCCAACGAAGACCATTCCGTTGTAGAGCCTTTGCTCCCACCAGAAGGATCTAAAGTGGGAGAGCAGGTTACATTTTCTGGGTAAGCATGAGCATATATACATCTCATAAGATCAGAGCTTGATGTCATCATATCTCAGGCTATATCAATTAAAGCTATTTAATGGTTCATGCAGGATTGATGGGAAGCCAGAAGACGTTCTAAACCCCAAAAAGAAACAATTGGAGAAGATAACACCAGTACGTTTTTCTTCTTTTTTTTATCCATACTACGATACTGTCATAGGCTTCACACATGGAATTTAATGTCAAAGACGATTAAATAGGATTAGTTATATTGAATGGGCGATTCTGTCTATAAAATAAATTACAAGTTAAGCTTTAGACCCTCCTTGCCCCATTTCATTGCGAAATTTTGCCAGAAATATTACTGAACAGTAAATCAATACAATAGATATTGAAAATACAAATGACTCAGAAACCGTAACTTGAGTTGATGCATTGAATTGGCAAAGTAATGTCATGCATAATATAACATGGCCTTGTCTCTATTTTTCCTTGGAAATAAAACCGAGGTTGAATGTTTTTCCCCCTAATGGTTTTTGGCATGCGGTGGGTGGCAGAATCTCTATACCGACGAAAAAGGTGTGGCCACATTCAAGGGACTGCCCTTCATGACATCCGGTGGGCCATGCACGTCGTCTATCCCCAAGGCAAGTATCAAATGATGACAATGACAGAAGCAACGCAATGGAAGTTCAGTCTCCGATATTAAGCTCTTTGCTGTCATGGTTTTTGTTTCTTTGAAAATGTATCTTTTTCTTGGTTTTTGGTTTCACCACCAATTTGTTCTACTTGTGATACACTAATGTTGAGAGTCTGGTGGTTAATGAAGACACCTGAGGATGTGCTAATTGTGAACTGTGTGAATGGAAACTTGATGTTGAGTCTGTTGTGTGTATTTTTGTGGAAATTACCATGTCAGGTTTGGCCAGGTCCTGGAGGAGTGAGCTGGACTGTCACAACAACAGAATCTGTTTTTTACCGGGTCTTGGTAAAATTGTATATATATGGATTTGTGAACTCAACTTGTTGAAGAATGGGTGGCACTGATGAGACAGAACAAGGGGATCATGTCATGTGAGCCTTGTATCAGATATGTTATGCATCATCTGATCTGATCTTACAGAGGTGTATTTGAGTTGTTGTGGAGCCTAATTTGGTCGAGCCTTGGTTCAAGAAAATAATACTAAGTTTGAACTCAACTGGTTTATATAATTGAATTTGATCTCGGCTCGAAAAATAGTAGTCAATCTGAAATCTAACCTACTTGTCTCAATTCATTCAGCTTTTGTAATATTTATATTACATTAAATGGTCAATAAATCAAATACCAAATGAATTGCATCGTGAGTTGTAATAGGTTATGTTCTACAGGTAATCCCCTTTAAGTGCATTGACATATGGCTTAATATTAAATGTGCCCTGAATTATACTTTGCTCTTTTGTGTTACTTCACTTTCATTCTCTCGTACGGACTTCGTTAGGATTTTGCTATATTTGAATCAATTTTAATTTTAGGTGATTGTAAAAAGACTAAATTGACCCACTTTTATTTTCAAATTGGTGTCACTCAACCCTCTTCTCTAGCAACGATCTTTCCGACGAGACATGAGAAATCCAATTTTATTGCAACTGTAAAATCTCTCCTCGCCATTGACGTCACTGGAGATTTAGCAAATCCTTGTTTGAGAAATTGGAGTTCATACCCAAATCCATCTATCTTCGTCTTCAATTCGGAACAAATGGATGGGTGCACTATACCGGAGAACTAGAGCCATGTCATCGATGCCAAACTCTGATTATTCCTTTGGCTGCTCCATTGGTTAGCGTTTTCCAACAAGTATATGCTCAATTTAGGCGAAGAAGTTATGTTTAGATATGCTCGATTTAGGCATTTTTCGAGAAAGATCTGCTCGATTCAGGCTCGACTAGACCTCCAAATCGCAAAAAATCGATTTGGTAAAAACGTGAAACCTTCCAAGCCTCCGTTCAGAACCTCATTCCTCAAAACCCTAGCCGATCTTAAGAACCTCACCTCCTCGAAACCCTAGCCACTGTCTTGTGCCACCGGTCTAGTCTACGGGCACTGGAGAACGCCCAAGAAGGACAAAATGACGATCAATGTGCTCCTCAGTCTACGAAGTTTGAGTTTGCTGGAAAACACCGAAGACTTGATGAAAGTCGAGTTTCTATTTTTTATTTCAATGACAAAATGACGATTTTGCCCTCGTAGCATAATGAGATTGAAATTTATTAGGAGCATAAAATAGTTTTTTTTTCCACATTGTAATAAGATTTAATTGTGGGTGGTAAGGATTTGAAAATTTAAAAGCAAAAGAAGGGGCATTTTAGTTTTTTACAATGACACTTAACGTCGTTGAACTTCGTGGGACAAAATGAAAGTTTATGGATATCGAAAAACAAATTATACATCAGTGCACATATTTGATATTGAGCTGTAATTTAGTGCACTTTTGTAAAATTATCTCTATGTTCTTAATTGACTCGTTTATTAAACGACTTCAATCTTGAATTCAAATTTGACTATTTACGCATGACGGGACTGAGATTTAAAGAAATATAACATAAACAAATCCGTAAAAATGAGATGAGATTTGAGTGTTTGGGTTAGAGTTTAAAATCCTTGTAACATTCTTGTAACCATAACAATATGAAATTTTAGGCCTCAATGAGTTGCTCTAAGCTAATCACCTCAAATTTTATTTTTTTAAAATTGTGAATCAAACCAAAATTTATAATTTGACTATGAATTGCAGCTGGATCATTAATAATAGAAGCCATGATGTGTTTGTGTGGTGTCATGAGATCTGCATATCTTCAACAATCATGTCAATGCCAGATTTTTTCTTGCCTAATCCAATTGCACATTTAACTATTATCATATATTCTCTTGCATTTTTGCTCCTCTCTGATTCTCTTCCAATTTTCTATTCATTTCATGGTTGACTTGGCTCTGTTATTTTAAGGGTTAAGGAACACCAAAGGAAACCAGAACTAGAAGTGGTAGATTGGATTTTGTTGTCCTAATCTTGGGGATGTCCTTGTGAGCCGTACTACTCTTAATAACAAAAGAATCACCATCAATAATTGCTAATGAATATTAAATAAATACATAAAGATCAGAATAAGAATTAATCTCCCATTTCCATTTCCATGCAATATCATATGATATGATATCTATACACAATACAATACAATACAGCTAGCTGCAGAGAGGCAGAGATTCAGATTCTTCCAAGGCCCTCTTTTCTATGCACACACCAAGAAACCATGTTTTTATTAGGATCTTCAAAATATCTCCATATATTAAAAAAATAAAAATATTTTTAATATATTTTGAATTGAATTCTGGAAAATGGGTATTTTGCATATGATCAAGGCCGAGTTAAGAATCTTTTTTTTATAAAATTGAGATTGAGCCGGATTAGGGGATTGTGCAGATAAAACTCATATAGTTGTTATTCCTAATCTTCAGTTTATTACATTACCATTAATGTACAAGAAAGAAACAACCGAGTAGTTGCTATGGATTGAATAAAGAAACAATTTTATTTTTATATTTATTATTATAGGATGGTAAGGTTGGAGAAAAGGTCCGAGGGTGGTCCAAAATCTTTATGGCTTCAGTTTTGGGTCCAAAATCAGAGAGATTTTGAGATACTGATTCTGTAAATAAGATACTCTTAACAATGAAATCAGAGGGCGTGTCAGAGAAACAACAAAGGTGGCAACTGAATCAAATCAAAGAGAAACCCAAGAATGATCACCAAATATCTCTCATTTCTGATGCTTATCCTCTTCCTCAATATTTATTTTCACTCACCATATCTCCCAGAAAATCCCATTTCCCATTTTCCCCAGAAAATTCCATATATGATATCACAGAAAATCCCAAATCCCATTTTCCCCAGAAAATCCCAAAATCCCATTTCTCACCTACCCCTCCTAACTCAGTATTCAATTCATGCTTGCTTGCTCTCTTCATCTTCTTCTCCATAAATAGACAGACACACACAGAAACAGAAACACAGTAATTTCAGAGACCACATTACATAAGGATCACACACATCTTGTGTCACCTTTGTCCTTTTGTCTTTGTTCATTTCACCCCTAAACATAACATTGGTTGTTTGTTGTTTGGCCTTCTATTTATTAGTAGTAGAGAGTACACAAGACAAGAACATAACAGAATAGAGAGTACTTACTCTGCTTCTTCTGTTGCTTCTTTGCTTGCCTGCCTCTTTGCTTCTGCAGTACAATCCTCCCTTGTTTCAAATGGAGGAATGTCATGTTCTAGCCGTTGACGACAGCATCGTCGACCGGAAGCTTGTTGAGAAACTACTCAAGAAATCATCATACAAAGGTAGTGTAATGTGCTTTTTGTTATGTTTCATTACTAAAAGTCTGTGTGTGTGAATGGTTTTGTTAATGACTTGAATGTGCAGTGACTACAGCAGAAAATGCGATCAAGGCTTTGGAATATTTGGGACTATCAGATGATCAGCAAGGAAATAATGTATGTAATGTAATGTGGATATCTTTCTACACTATGATATGTAACACAAGAAAGATCAGTAATGTAATGAACCCTTTTCAGGTCTCAAAGGTTAATCTGATAATCACTGATTATTGTATGCCAGAAATGACTGGTTATGAGCTACTCAAGAAAATCAAGGTATTTCAGTTAGCATAATACTCTGATACTATGATTAATTAAGGCTAAGGTTGTTTATTTTACTGATATGTTTGTGATTATGCAAGCAGGGTTCATCTGCAATGAAGGAGATTCCTGTTGTGATCATGTCTTCGGAGAATGTCCCGACCCGTATCAACAAGTAATTTTCTAACCCACAGATCCCTTGTAATATGTTTTTTTATATTCCAATAGAATTTTTTGTACTGTGAACTAACTGGTGATGAAAAAATGGCACACATGCGCAGATGCTTGGAGGAAGGAGCTCAGATGTTCATGCTAAAGCCACTCAAACAATCAGATGTAAGGAGACTCAGAGAAGTCATTTGATATATATATATATATATATATATACCAGAAGCTGTAAAGCTAATGCCTTATATTCTGTATTTGGTAGCAATTCCAATGCAAGTTTAACTAGCAGGAAGTAGAACCTACTGATTAGTTTTGTTTTGTTTGGTTCAAACCCTTATCATGCTCAGTCAACTCAACCCAATCTCCATGTATTTCATGACTTGATGAACAGATCCAATGAATACATTGTATGTTTGGTTGGTTCAAGAAAAACAATCATAGTTTTTTTGTGTTTTGCATAGGAAGTATGAATTTTATGGCAAAAGCATACATGGTTTAGTATTTCTAAGCAAAATTTTAAGGCGGGTAATGGCCAACCTGACCTTTTTGTGGTAGCTCGACTTCTGAACTTGATGAATGGCACACGGGCGAGCTCCCAAGTGTGAGCCGTGATCTGTGAGTGAAATTTGAAATGAATGCAAGATGAGTGGTGGCGTTATTGTCATCCTCTGCGGAACTACCAAGTCCAAAGACGATTTTCTTGTCCTTCAGTAACTTTCTGCACCTTTCTTTCTAGCGCTTAAATCACCGGACACCTTAACTCCGGTGCCAGTGGCAGTGAGCGAGATACCCTCATCAAGGTCATCCCCTGTCTCTGAGTAGGCGTATCTGCAAAATCTCACATCAAATCAGGTACCACTCATACCTCCCCCAATAAAATATTTTCTGCAATCCATAAATTAACACAAGGGAAATTATCAAGAACCATTAGAAAACAAGCATCTGGTGCAGACTGCAGAGTGAAAACAGAAACAAGTCAAAACAACTAACAATTTTTTTCAAAACTCCTGATGATCCTTAAATTTTATCAGCATTAGGTGCATTTGTTAGACATCCATCAAGATTTAAGGCTTGATAATGTACAAGAAAAAGGCAGCACTTTATCCTTTTACCATATACGTACCCGCTACACTTTCCTACTCAATCTCAAAAACATTTACTATCAGAAATAGCTACATGTTTAATAAAACCTCATTAATTTTAAGTACTCAATGCCAAAATTTTCGATTGATTTTCGTATAGTTTCCCTCTTTAATTTCCCCATCAGTTCATAACTTAAATATCGATCGAGGGAATATATATATATATATAAGAAAGCAAAATTTGCCAACTTTTCTGGTAATGGACAAACAATTTTTGGACAACTGGAACTGGGCGAAGTATTATAGCAAAATATGTACCGTCATCATGTACTTCTCAAGTTGAGCACATTCTAAAGAAACAAATAAGAGAGTTTAATGTCTTCTTAAAGATCACATTTTTAGTAACTACAGTGTATCTTACTCCACAGGCAAGCCCATGCGTATTCCTCAAAAGGCTTCTACTAATATAGAAGCAAAAGCCGTTTCTCCCATATATCCCTATGTGGTTTAACAAACTAAAGATAGTTGGCTTATCTTAGGTGCATTAGTGGCATTTCATGCATAACAAACTTACCAAAAAGGAAAGGACACTCATTTTGAAACTTTATTTTGAAGAAAGTGACACTTATTTTGGAACATACAAAGTACATGATTTTAAAAAGTTAAAAACTACCTGGTTGGGTTTTGTGAAGGAGCCCAGAGAACACATATCACTGCCAAGAGAATATAAGCAAGCAAAGTCCAGAAAGCTGGGATGATCCAAGCTCTATGCCACAACTCACTCAATGGGTCAGTTGCATTGAAGTATAACTGAATCAACCAAAAACAGGGAGCTTAGGTACAAGTAATTAACTACAATAATTTTGCAAGGTAATGAAAAGAGAAAAAAGTTACTGTTATAGGATATGTAGAGTAAATTTAACTTATAACGACCCTTGGAAGAAATGGATTTTAGCATTCTTGTGGAACAAAAAGAACTAGTCTTTTTCATCGGTATCTATTGCACACAGGCATATAAACAAAAACGACAAGAGCGAAATAATGAAAGAAGCACCTCATAGCCAATCCAAGCAACAGAAAGCAGCACTGATACTGCAAGTGCATTGGTGAAGTTCCGGTAGAGCTCAAGCTTGACCGTGCCTCTACGAGCCTATGAACATAACACAGAAAGGGAGCAAAATGAATAGTTGCATCACACAAAGCTAACTCACACGGTATTGGACTTCAAGAAAGCAGACACTCCTATCTTGTCAATCTAAAGACTAGAAAACTATATACCTTTACCAGGTTGCACAATATATTTTTAGAGCATTGCCTAAAGGGTTCATGGAGCATTTACGCGGTATCTAAACAGAGTGGGTTCTCCAACATACCTTCCATAAGGCAAATGACCGAGTATCTTATTTAACATGGACAATGACTAATATGCAATAGTCTGCAATTTTTTGTTCTATATTTGTGAACATATGATATCGTATTGAATCATTTACCTCAAATAAAAGCTACAAACCAACAGAATAGTAATCATAGGAACGTACACTGTGATTGCATAAAGAAGTGAACAATAAAAGCAGTATGGTTACCTGAAGCTTCTCCAGAGTGCTAGATAATGATGAAAAGATCCACAGAATGAAACATGCGTCTAATAGAACAACAGGTAGCACTAGAAAAAGCTTTGCTTTTCCAGAGAAGTCATTGATATTACCCAAATGTTCAAAAAGCTCGAGAGCCTCTGAAGCAACAAAGTATGTAGCACCAAGAAGCATTACTTTCAATGTTAAGCTACCAAGGGTTGGCCGCACCACACCGTATCCCATAGAAACCACTAATATAAGAAGACGGGACACTGTCTTCTTAACGGCACTGAAGGTAACCGCCCATAGAGTAATTCCCATTGGCCTGGTTCCAGTTGAATTAAAATTGGCATATTCAAAGTACCAGAAAGCCATCTCACACATCCCTAGACCAATGACAGCGGTGATGTAGTAGTGCAACTGTATAATATATTTCCAGTACCGAACAAACCGGAGAAACCAGAAGAGTCCAAGAACGAGATAAGCTAAAGACATGAAGCCGAAAAATGTCATCATGTGTGTCATCTTTCCGGGAAGATAACCATCTGGATTCCTCCATACAGTTCTTCCACTGATTATAGTACCCTTGAGCTCTGGATCACAGAACATAAAATACAGATAGTACATTCCCGTATCATTGATCTCAACGGTCTGAAGCTCCATCTTCGCCTCTTCATTTTTACCTTCAAAGAAGATCTGAATTCTCTTCGGACCATTAGTATCATCCGGGATGTGGCGAATGATCACCTCTCCCACCTTGCACGATCCATCCTTGGCAAGTTCTGGGGTGCAGCATATTGCATCGGAATGCAGAAACGAACCCCCAATCTTATCCCGGTCCTTGACCTCAACTATCAGGGCTTCAACTAATCCCGTTCTTTGTTGCATCTCATTCTTCTTTTCAATTGACTCTGGTGTTCTCCGAAAGGTGATTGTCTCAAATCTAAAATTGAAAAAACAGCATACTTCAACATGTAAGGAAGCTTATGGATATCTTCTACTTCAATAAAAACTCCAACAAACATGAGCAATTTTAGTAATAGAGTATAAAAAGTTTCACAATGTGCAGTTTGATACACCATCATTTATCAAAGAATCAACAAACCGATACATATACATATACATGCCCATTCAATTCATTGGCCTCTACTCAATTCACTGAAACTGATATATCAGTGACTATAGCTATGACAAAAATGCTTATTACATGCACCCATGAAACCAAAACTGAGGAAATGAAAAAATCAAATCAAATTTCTGAATCAACAAGAGAGCAATTACAGTCCCAAAAGCTCCATAACAGTAGATAACACACATTGGTCTGATGGGTCTGAAAAAAAACAAAAAATTGACACCCACCCATTTCGATTCGCGAGCAGTTCATCACAAAACATCGATCAAACCCAGAAAATCAAAGCGAAAACAGAGCGGTACCTGATGAAGGACCTGCCGTAGAGGGGTTTATCGTCGGAGTCGGCGACGTGAACTCGAGAAGCGTAGAGGCCTTCGCTCCCGCCATGGAAGAAGAAGGAATTGGAGCGATTGGTGAAAGGCTCGTTCTCGTAGGCGTGAATCGAAGCACCCACTTGAGCGATCGAGTACATCACTCCTATCAATATCAAAATCGATTTCGATTTCACATTGATGTTCACAGAACACGAACAACACGATGAAGACGACGCGTCATCGTCATCAACATACACGATGTTGCTCTCACGCATCCCCTCTCCCCAATCTCTCTCTCTCGCTCTCTATTTTTTTCCCTGAATCGTACAGATTCTTCTCTTCCAATCTTCCATCAACATATATTGATTTGCATTTGAAACGAATAAATTGTGTGTGTTTAATTCCAATTCATGATTCGAATTATGTCCGTTCACATTAGAATTAAATTTTTTTGGATGGTGTTACGTTACTGTGTATGTTGGAAAAATACATAGGAGCTCAATTGAAAAACAGAATATTATATTTGAATAATAATTAAATTATCACAAAATACAAATTAAAACGTTATCCTGAAAATAATTCGGCAATTGAATGTAAATCGTTTGTTCGCCGCGAGTGATAAAGAGTATCATTTTGGGAAAATGTTACGTTAGTGCACATTAATATACTATGCTTTTGTATAATTATATTTTATTTAATTTTAAATTTGGTTTATGCATTACTTTAATTGAGATTGAGTTTTTTATGGGATAATGACAACTTGGTACACTTAACTACAGCGAAATGTCACTTTCATACTCTAACTAATAAATTCTCTTTTTAGTATCTTAACAATTTTTTTTTGTGACAACATACCTCTAAAATACCTAAAATACTCTTGATTTAAAAAACTAGAACCGAACCGGTTCAATTTGGTTTAAAAAACCAAAATTAAATTAAATCGATTCAATTTTGAAATATAATATTAAATTTAAATTTATTATATAATAATTAAATAATATATTATTAAGAAAAAAATAATAATTAAAAACTTGAAATATTGGGCTCGGACGAGGGAGGTTGCTCCGAAGAAGGAAGGGTGCACTCCGGCTCTGGCAAGGGCGGGCTGGGATCTAGGAGACTACTGTTCCGACACCTCCTGTTGGAGAAGAAGCTTCGAGCGCTCCTCCTCTATTAGAAAAATCGCCACCGCACAATCTGCATAGCGGTTAAAATCCTAGCGTTTTGAACCCTAGAAGTTTGTCGAATCTTCACAATCGATTCAGAGCCACCTCCGAGGCTCGTCCGGAGACTTAAAGTCCTCGGAGGACATGACCCAACCCATCTTCCTCAGATTCTTAACTTCTCCGGCCGCCGCACCTCCTTCTCGTCGGCGTTGTGAATCTAACCGAGATGTGCCATCCCCGAGTTGCGTCGCCGCCAGAACCGCCACGGCGGAGGTCGAACGGAGAACCCAAAATGATGTGAACCCGAATTCGTTGTTCATGACATTTTCTGAAAATTTGAAAGCCATTAGAGGGAATTTGGGCAATTTTTTATTTGAACGGGTTCAATTTTTACTTTTAATTTGAATCGGTTCAATTCTAGGTTTAAATATGTACCGGTTCACTGTTCATGACACTTTTTGAAAAGTTAAAAGTCATTGAGGGCATTTTAGTCATTTTACTGTAGGTTGTCACAAAAAATTGTCAGTGTACTGAAAAAAAGAATTCATTAGTTACGGTATGAAAGTGTCATTTCACTATAGTTAGGTGCAACAAAGTATCATTATCCATTTTTTATAACTAAAAATGATATAATTTTGAAAATTGAAAATATAGTAAGGTAATTTTACATTTATAAAAAATTCACACCAAAATCTAACATAGTTGATCAATTAATGTATGAGTGTTCAATGGCGGGTCACTTAAATAAAATCTTTTTCACCCGCATATGCAAGAGTGCAGGTTGAGGATTAGAAGACTCATAACCCACAAAAAAGAGTGTGAGTGGAGATTGAGGTGATTCGGGAGTCTAGTGAAGACCTGCAGAACCCACAAAATCTAAGTTCAATAAAAAATGATAAATTATTTTACATAAAAGTTCTCATAAGTACATTTTGAGGGTATCTTCGGTTGAAGACCTTAATTAGACATTGCCTAAAAGGTAGACCGAGGGCCACACTTTGCTTACTCATATTTAGTCATTAGAGCAAGTAGCTATCCATAGATCACTTTAAGGCTAAGCTTCCATCCATATCTCGTCTTTTACTTTTTTTAACTTATAGTGTTTTCAAGATCTTGACCTTGATGAGCATAAGATCCTAAGCTGAGAGTGATGTGATTCACCTTTCTTGCAGTCCCCTCTTATTTGTAATTTTCAATGCAAGCTCATTAATTATCATCATTTCTTCGCTGAGAAAAAAAAAACTTATGAACGAGCCCTACCCTATTCACATGAAACAATATTAAGCTTCAAATAATAATAGCCGGAGATATATATTGTGCACTTCATTGATCAAAATTTATTTGTGACTTTGATGATCTCCTCATATATGATATAGCCAAACTCACTCTGTATATATCCACGCACGATCACTTATTATTATTACATGGCTACGTTGGTGATCACAACAAAAGTAAGTAATAATGAGAAATGTTACATATGCATATATATAGATCATAACACTCTCGGCTTGACCACAATAGTGGAGTGCTTCAAGATATGGAGGCTGAATTGGCCACCCTTCTCGGTGGTGTCCAATTTGGACTGCCCCGGAGGAGGGAGCAGCTCGAAATTCTGCACCAGCCGCCCCACAGTGATCCCCAGGATGGGCAGCGCCAGGATGATCCCGGGACAGCTCCGCCGCCCCACGCCAAACGGCAGGTACCTGAAGTCGTTCCCGTTCGCCTCCACCTTGGCCTCCTCCTCCAGGAACCTCTCCGGCCGGAACTCCTCCGGGCTCTTCCACTGGGCCGGGTCGTTGGCCAGCCACCAGGCGTTCACCAGGACCTTGCTCTCCGCGGGCACGTCGTAGCCCCCCAGCTTGGCGTCCTTCAGGTTCATGTGCGGCACCAGGAGGGGGATCGCCATGCGGAGGCGTAGGGTCTCCTTGATCACGGCCTGGAGGTACGGGAGCTTTGGAATGTCTGGCTCCGTCACCTGGGCCGTTCGGCCCAGGACCGAGTCCAGCTCCCCTCGGAGCTTATGCTGGATCTCCGGGTGGTTCACCAGCTCCGCTATGGCCCACTCGATGGACCATAGCGTCGTTTCGATTGCTGCACCGTGTTCAATTAAAAATTAATCAAACAGATAAATATTTTATATAAGTCATGTTGGTGTATATATATATTTTGCCACATAACATTCACACATATGGGCATGGTTCTTTCTTCACACGCACCTAAATTTATTAATTGTTATGTTTGATTTTGTGTCTCCAAATATTCTTTGTACGTGAAGTGACGATTTCGTGGACTTGTGAGGCCCTATAAAACTATTTGCTACTATTATATATGAGTTGTCTTTAATAGTCAATATTATATCTACCTAACTCAAGGACATGTGTAGACTTTTTTTTTCTTTCCGAAAATGGATCTTATTAAAGCTCACATGTGTGGATTCTTAATTTTATAAGAGTAATAGATAATTCATCTGCACAACATCATCAACAAATTATTTGATCAATAGACTGATTGACCTGTACATATGTATATGAGAACTAAATAAGAATATGAGAAAATACGGACGAAATTAACGCATTATTTTTAATATAAACCAATCAACAACTATATAACTTTCTTAAAATCAAGCTATATTTGACTCTACAAATAAAATACTATAATACTATTAATTCCTCAAAAAACTATTATTATGTGTGGTTTTTGTGCAACTCATTTTCTTTCTATTTTTAAGACTTTGTAATTAAATTTTTGTTGAGAAAACTATATCATAATAAAATACCCATGAAAAATAAGGTAATTAATTAAACAAACACGAGAATTAACAAAAAATAATATAAATTACTAAAAGTAGAGTGATCAAAAATGGCACAAATAATTAACTAATATAAAACTCACCAGCAACGTTAATGTTTTCAACAATGTAAAGAACATTGTCTTCGTTGATCTCCCCCTTCTGCTGAGCATCAATAATATGATCCATGCCCGCAAATTTAACCTCGTTTTTGCTACTACCCTTCGTGCTCGCAATCTTCCTGTAACCAAAACATCAATGAATAAAAATCCCTGATATCATTTTCAATATTAATTCTATAAATTCTAATTAACTCTTTAGTCTGATTAATTCTTATTTAGTCTCTCCAACTTTTCCGCCCAACTGACAGCGAGGGTTTTGATAAATATATTTATCAGTTCGAGTTTTTAAGTAAATGATGATCAGATAATTATAATTTACTTTCTCTCCTCAAGGAAGTAGTCTTTGAAGAGTTTGAGCCTGTTGTCCTTGACCTCCTTGCAAATCCTGAGGTACCCCCTGAGGAAGGGCCTCAGTACGGGGATGAAATCCCCGTAATTGTACTCGAAGCTTTGCGCGAGGCGGCTCCGCTCCCCGTTGAGCTCCTTGAGCCTGACGAAGAGCGGATCGTCCTCGCTCTCGAACCTCGTCCCGAACATGAGCCGGTACATGTTGTTGTACATCATCAGCTGCAACCGCCTCCTCAGGACGATCCCTGAAGTTGACGCCTGGGGGTTTTTCCTGACGTCGTCGACGACGCACGCGGCCTCGTCCTCGAAGCCTCGCCGGAGCGACTGGACGACCCGGTTGGTGAAGAAAGGGACGGTCATGATGCGCCGCATCTTGCGCCAGTGGTCGCCGTAGAGGGTGAAGACCATGTCCTGGCCGTTGCCGGTGAAGATGTCGAAAACCACGTTGCGCGGGCGCGACCCGAA
>JAYMTP010001026.1:0-26946 GCA_036897365.1 Geranium brycei | reverse complement strand
CTCTTGTATAACACAATTACACACATCAATAATAAATCTCTCATTATTTCTATCAAACCGGGACCGGAGAACTGGGAACCGCGGGTAACGGTTCCGGTTCCAACTATGGTTCTTAAAATAGAGAACGGGGGAGTCTGGTCCAGTCTGATTCTTAATTAGTTCGGTCCGGTTTTAGACGCATGCCCATCCCTAAACGTGCTAACTCAAACGTCCAACACTAAACTGACAATTACGTTGATTTTCACAGATTTGCACAGACGATGCAAATTTGAACATGAGTAAGAGAGAATTTGTGAGGAAAAATAACTATAAAAAAACTTTTTGCAATTTTCCCTTTAAAGTATACCATACTGCACTGCACTGAACGAAAAATTATGCAAAATACGTACAATAATTTCGTGTATAATGAAGTAATATAAATATGGCTTACCAACGTGAGGTGAAAATACACTAACATTTTTAAGATACAGTGGAAGAAAAGTAAGATGACAAAATGACCCATATTTGACGGAGTAAGGCGGAATAAATTCAAAAATGTCCGTCAAGATTTGACGGAGAATTAGGACAGGTACAAGGTATCATCAATTGATTGTGTGGACAAAAAACCTAAACTAGGACCATCTATTCATTGTGTTCGTGTGGACATAATAAAGCCAAAACTAGGACCCCATTCATTTCCGATGATGACACTATCAATAAGATCTAGCTGATGAAGATATTATTGAATAATAGTGTCTTTTTCAACACAGATATTTCAATCATGTTTCTTCAAAAAAAGTCAATCGTGAAAATTTATTAGTTACAAACTAATTTTACAGCAAAAGCTCGTAGCAAGTCAATCATGTTGCGTAATCTTATTTTCATGAATAAACCAGCAAGATTATGATCGTCTAATCTGCTGGGAAACAATACACGTACAAGGTTAATACAGATTTCTAAGACTGTTGTTGGCTATGCATAGTAAGGAGATGAAATTCACAGGACGGCCGGTTGACCGAAACACTTGGATATGGAGAGTAGTGCGAGAGGATTGCTGGTGGACATAACTAGTTCGGGTTCAGGCTTTGACACTTTGCGAGGAAAGTGCTTGTAGAAGGCGTTTACAGCTCCCGCGACCCCATCTTCCTTCGACATGGCGTTGGATAGATCAACCGCGTGCTCCTTCACCTGTGTTCGTCAACAAAAAGTTAACTCTTAGCTTCTGTGAACTGCAAAGGGTGGATCCAAAAGATGAAATGCTAAGTTTTGTTCACATTTCGTTTAGAGAGGTCAGACAGATGAGAGGTTTTGTATCCTCCTAACTGTTTTGATCTAATTGTTTCGAATTGGGATTGTTTTGTAATAATAAAATTTTGGATGTAAAACTCTCTAGTTGTGATAAACAAGCACAGTAGCTCCAGGTTTAAGGAAAAGTTGTGGATACCTTGGGATCTAGCATGAAGTTGATTGCATCGACCAACTTTTCAAGAGAGAACCCGTCAACTGGGATGGGCGCAGGACCTACACCACGGGCATGCACCCTCTCTCCCCAGAAAGGCTGGTCTCCAAAGAAAGGCACGATGGTTGTTGGACACTGTCGGATGGAAGATAATTTACATTAAGCTCCTGAAAACCGCATATGGAAAAGAAAAACAAGCAGAGGCCAAATTATTTACCGCAGCTTTAAGACCGGCAGCGGTTGTTCCAGCACCTCCGTGATGTACCTGGACCAAAGCATCATCTCAGTTCATGTAGAAGGGATAGCGGATTAGTTTGTCAGGTGATTGAAACGTTGGTTTGAATAATCATTTATCAGTTATCCGGCATTCACAGCAAATCACTCCCGTGATGAACTTAAAACGCAGTATAAACAGTTCAGGGAACGATGTGTTGGGCATCGAGCTGAGTTCTAGTTTATACTTAATTTTTCAGGTGAGATGACACTGTTGTCACGGGAAAGACTAATCTAAAATAGGAATGTTTTGTGCTCTTGGTTGTCTCAAACTGCACCAGTACAGTTCTATCAGATAAAATGGTGTAGGGTTCGAAATCAATGCTTCGTAGCATTGAGAAACAAAATAGTAAAACTTACCACAGCCGTGCACTGCAAGAACAGCCAATCATGTGGGACATTGTCCAGTGTATAGACAAATTCCTTTGGTTCTGCCACTGAAAAAGTAAAGTTCAGTAAATACTATCGATTCCCATAACATAAAACCATTCCGAAAATCCTAAAGAAGGGATCGTTCATAGACAATCTACATACTGTAAAGGTATACAGAAATACTTACAGTTCCCGAGACCACCCCAGCCTTTGTTGATGATGCCTCTTTGTCCAGTGATTTTCAGGGCTTCAACTATGACTTGTGTCATTTTCTCTGGTTCTTGAACTGGCTGTTTAAATTAAAAACACAATGGAAGACAGACAATGACACAGTTACTAACGTGCATTTGTGACACTACATGTATTTGCAAAATATTCATAAAAAACTTGGAAACAAAACTCACAAGGCTGCCAAAACCAATATATATTGGTTTTTTGCCATTTTCTAGCCACATCACAAGATCCTCTGGAGGTTTATAATTTGAGGCAAGATCAAGGAAACAAAACCCAACTACATCAACCTTAGGTCCCCAATCTGCATAAGTGGACAGAAAACTAGATAATATTAGGACAAATCTTCCTACTAGCAGCAATATCTAGATGACTTCTGGTGAATGCAGTATAGTAAAAGAGCTAAATATAAGCAGTAGTTTTCAAGACTTCGAAGAAATGAAGTTGATGTATAAACCATACTGAGAGCATTCTCCGCAAGTGAGGCTATGCCACATGCAAGTGTAGGGCAGATATTATTTAATTATATAGTTAAGATTTTATTTAAGTGTAGTTCAACCCATCTACAAGGTCTTGAAAAACAGAGGCCATGAAGTGAGAATTAAGGACTTGAGCTGTCTGTAATCAATATTCCCTGAAATGTTCTCCAGTTCTCTTGTCCAAGGCACTTAATGTAGTATAAACAATATTCTATCACAATATAGCTAATACCACCTGTGAATTTTGTTTAATTTGATATAACACGAGTGAAGTTATTGAACTCAAAAGCCTATGAAGTTATTATCATAATCATGTAATAGAAGACATATATGGCAAGGTCCAAATATAAAGGTACTTATTCATAATTAAAATATTTACTACAGGCTCGCCTGGGAAGAAAAAGGAAAATAAATACATATTCCACACAACTTAATGTACAAATTAAAAATGCTAGCATTGCTAATGATTTACTAATAATTTCATGTGACGTATTATCTATTCAACCAAACTTATAATAACATTGATCATATGAAAGAAATACCTTTAGGTTTCGGAACTAGGCTAGGACTCCATATGTATCCATAAGGTACATCAAGAGGGCAGCTATAGTACCCACTTAAATATGAGATACGTTTTAGCTTCAGCTGCTTCTTCCTGAAACTACGTATGATGTCTCGTATTCCAAGATGAATTAATCCATCGACAATTTGATAAGATAGCTGCAGAACAACTCAAATATTACCAAATGAATCCTGATCACTAAATTTTCATGCATTATACAATGAAGTCAATAAGACTATGAAAGATAGCACTCACTTTATAGCCAACTGGCTGAGTAACCCGGGAGAGTGGATGAGGGAATTCACTAGTAGGCCTGAAAAAGAAAATCAGTCTCAACTAAATAAAAAAAATTATATAGGCAATGCAAAGGCATACAGTTCCCATGAAAATTTGAAGAAAAAAAGTGTAATTGTCGTGTGATGGAGATAATTTTGACAAGACATTACTATTCTTTTAGATGTATTGTGGTAGAAAGCACAACACATGAATGACAGTAACTTAAAATTAGATTACTAGGAATTAAGTACTAAAAACGGCATGGCTCTCCAAAGATAAAAGACTTACGTCCATGGCATTGTAAAAAAGATATGAATTGGTACTTTTAGAGCCTCTGCGACATGCGTGTGTCCTGGAAAAGCATTTCCAGGTTAGCAATCAAGTTCAAATTATGTATGTGAAAGCAAGTAGCCTTTAAATTAAACAGCTACATGACAAATACAAGTATATAATAACAACCAAAGGAAGAGATATTATGTAATCCTATTTATTTCAGAGTGAAACTTAACCCAGGCCTACCACAGGCTCAAAGTGAAAACCCAGATCCTCAAGCACATATCAGGTACCTTAACTTCATCAAAGTTTACCCGATGCTGTTTTTATACTAACCATATGCTGGAGGATTGGCAATAATTGCATCTACTTTGAATGGAATATTAGAATCTGGATCAGGATCAGTGCATGCAGGAAGTAAAGAGTATATGATCGCTTTTATCTGTTCCCGCTGAATAGCTATTTCTGAAGTTCCTGACGGCAAGAAGCCTTTATTTTTCACCATATCTGCAGGAAAAGTTTCAGATAACATATTAAAAATAAAGCTCAATCATCATGAAAATGACATCTGGAATACAACTCTCTAGCTAATCTCCTCTAAATTGACATTTCAACATGAAACAATTAAAAACCAATTTCCAAGAAAGCGTTATCCACGACTCTGGAGCAAAGTGTATACCGCTTTATAATCATTTGAATGAATCTTAAAGACAGGCATCAACAGAGAGAACACTGAAAATCCTTTTAAAATGCTGTTATTCAAATTGGCTCATGGGTTCAAGTACCAAATGGATTCAACTTATGTCAACATTATTATTAATAGTTTGAATATTTTAGCATACATCTATAAAGAGAAACAATGTAAGTTCTTGAGATGAATATAATAAATACTATAATAATAAATAATCTATTGGTAGAAGAACTCAAATCCATTTAATTTAAGAAGAGACAACAGCTTAATGCTTAATAATTAATTAATACGACTCAATCAATAAATAATCACAACGTGAACTTTGATGTAATGAAACTTATTATTGGTTTACATATGCAAGAGACTGGAAATGAGGTAAAAAGCAGACTTACATTCAGCCAGAACTTTCGGGTCTCCACCTAGAGGGAAAAACTCCAACCCAGAAGAAAGGACAAAATCTTTGAAATTAGCATGAGTTGCCAATCTAACCCTATGGCCATCTTCCTGTCATCATATACCCCATCTCCATTAACAAGTTAATCACAAACAAAACACAATAGATCCAAGTTTAACATGAATGACAAAAGAGCGGATGCTTGCACAAGGAGCATTAAAACATGAAATGGGTATAAATTTGTATGCATAGAAAATGAAAATCAGTTAATTTCACCACCAGACTATCTGTATCAAAAACCTTGCTTTACCTGCAGACGTTTTCCAATGGCGATAAATGGTTGCACATCTCCCCTTGTCCCAACAATTAGCATTGCTATTTGAAGTGGAGGTGGGCCTTCAACATCCAATGCGTCAAAATATTCTTCATCGCTACCATCCTTGTGATCTCCATTCACAAAGCCTAGGTTATGCGGCTTCATATCTTCTGGAACTTCAAATTGTACAGTTCCATCGTTTTTAACAGAAGTTAGTTGTTGTAACACCTTGAACTGCAGAGAATTTGAAAGCATAGTTTAAACCCAAAGAAACTCAACCTCCTGCTAAAATTAGAACCTACAAATACACCCTGACAGTTCCAGGTAATTCAAGAAACCTGGTTCTCTCCAGCCTCGGGCTCAATACAGGACAGAGAAATAAAAGAAAAACTCACTAAGGAAATAAAATAAAAGGAAAAACTCGTCTTGCAAGAAGACTTATTTTCCAAGAGATATTTGCAAATTGGATATTTGCCTTCCTTCACCAAATATATTTATTCCTTATTTGCTTGCTGACCCAAATATATTTCATTCTTATTTGCTTGCTGACTCAAAGCCAAACGGGTGTAACACGCAAAGTTAACTTGATGATTTCACTACTCGATGCTAAATTATTAAACTTCTAGTTTCACATATATAGATGATGAACAAACCAAAATTGACCTCCTTTTCCCGAAATATCAAACAACATCTCAAAATAAGCATACAGTATCAGCTTCGAACCGGCGTCTGTCTATCTAACAGCTACAACCACACTACATGGAACTCAAATTTGCAGGACATAGATTATGAAACAAACCTTCTTGTCCAGAGGAGACTCCACGTCAAAGAAGCTGGCCAGCAAGTGGTGGCGCGAGGGTTTCTCAACCGCACCGTTGCTCGAACCCAATCTCCCTGTCACCAACCACAACGCAAAAACTCAGATTCCAGTCCAACCAAACCAGATTCTCGCAAAAACAAACAAAACAGAGAGAGAAAGAGACGGACCTGAAGAGAGAGAGCCATCGCGATCGAGTGAGTGGAGATCGGAGTCCTCGGTCGAAGCGCCTGAGGAAGAGCTCCGGCTCCCATGCTCTGAAAACTCCGCCATGGAGAAGATCCAGAAGCTCCTAACACTCAACAGTAACGACGACGAACAAAATCGGTACCAAATCGAGCTTCGCAGAAACGGAAACGAAATGACAGAAAACAGAATCCGAGAAAAAGCACAAATCAATACACAAATGAAGTAAGGAATCAGAACCGGGATCGGAATCGGAATCTGAAAAATGCAGTTTCGTTAGGTTTCGGTGGTTCTGCGTGTTGTTGGCGGAAACACAGAAGAAGTGAAAAGTAACGGAAAAGAAATAGGAACAAGGAGATTTAAAGGACAGAGAGAGCGACGAAGAGGAAAGGAGGTGCTGACTGTACAATTTGACGCGTGTTGGCTGCCACGTGGACATAACACAACGAGTCGTCTCTATTTCAATTCCGATGGCGAAATGTACCGACCGGTCGTTCCCGTCCGAATTAGACCGCGGTCGCTTAGTATTATTATTTTATAATTATTAGTCAAAAATGAGACCTTTGTCTTAATTAATTAGGGTTAAATAATGACGGCTGCTAGATTCATTTATATAAATATAAATGGGTTTCTGATTATTGGAAATATAAAAATAAATTAAAATAATACTGCAGCCCACGAGTACAGCTACAAAATTTGTGCATTTCTCACATAATTGGTTCAAAACTAGCAGCTGCTCCACTGGTTTGTAATGTACGACGTACCTGCTCTTGTCCTAAAATACATAAATTATTTTTCTGCACAATTTAACGTTTTTTTTAATTCAAATTGTATATTTTATGTCAATCACACGCTTATCTTTTTTCAGCAAAAAGTAACCTCAATAATGCTATTAATTTATATTAAAAGCAATCTTATTAGAATATGAGGGAAAGTTTAAGTAATTATGTGTATGTTAGTACGAATCTAAAAATTGAGACGCCGCAACTTGTTATTTATTGAGTTGTCACTAAATGATGGATGAAGTGTTATCTTAGATTTGATCATTTTAAGTGCTTTAATTTTTCTTGAGTCAAAGAGTAGTAAAAGTAGAAAAATATTTAGTCAATGTTTCATATGATAGATGAGAAAAATAGGTAATGGCATTGAATGTGATATTGATAAAAACATTTGGTGGGTCGAGAAAGAAAATGACATAAAATGTTGATCATTTAATTAAAAGTTTGAAAGTTGTGGGAGGGCTTGGCTATAGTCGAATGGACTTGAACTTGATGCGGCTAGTCCTAGGTTATTAACTAATATTTTCAGTATTTTATAGCATATTATGTGTTAATCGAATAAAGATGGTATTTTGAGGATTAATTGAAATTAAGAGAAAATTAAGTAAGAATGAAATGAAAACTTATAGATAAATAATCGAATAAATTGAAGATTTTTTCTAGTACATCTAGGTTACCAGAAAACGGCTGGATCTTTCGGGGGATGGTGAAGACGCCGGCAGACGTGCTTATGTCGTTGCAGATGCACCCATACACCTTGACGCAGGCGGACAAGGGGCGCGGGATTCAAGATTGAACGAGGGTGCGAGCGCTGCCGTCTTGGTGCGCACACCCGAGGGCGGTTCTAGATTCTCTTGTGAGTTAATCTTTTGTTTCTGTCTTTCTCTTTTTTGGAGTTCTTTCCCTTTTTTTCTATACAGTTTTTTCGTCATTTATAAAAAATTATTGCTAATTAAAAAAAAGTTAAAGATTTTCAACACATTGATCTTCCCATAAACTCTTATATGTCTCGTTACCATTCCATTTTTTTGTGGAAGAGGTACATGATGAGTAGGTCTAGGAAGTTGTTCCATTTTCATAAAAACATAGAGAATTAATATACCGCGAGCAAAAGCTTTACAGACCCCGCCATTGTCGAAGCTATGGCATTCATGAAGGCAATTATGTGGACAACCAAGAAGCAGTGGACCAATGTCCAGATTGAGAATGATTGCCAAAGTCTTATTATAGCTATTTAGGGGGTCGATAACCTTCCTAGTCTGTGGAGCTTGATTGTCCAAGTTTGTCGGCATCTCTTATCAATGAGTTCTTTCTTCATTCATGTGTTTGTTAGGCGTAATGTCAATGGAGCGGCCAATGTTTTGGTCAGAAGCCTTCTTGTTCGAATCGATTGGATTATGGGCAGGGGGGTAGCCGCCCCCTCTTGGCCCGGGAATTTAAGAATTTCGAATGAAAAATTTGGTCCGAAAATTACACTTGCCACTCTTTGAATTGTAATATATTTAAAAGTTGTATAAAAGTATTAAAAAGTTTCCTTAGCTTAGTGGTAAAATTCATTTTTACTCTCACCTCTTTGCAGTCATGAGTTCAAAACCCACAACTACCTATGTTATTTGATTACAATTTGTTTGCAAGACGATTATTTATATCTTCTAATTCAATAATTAATATATTTATTTTACATAAAACACATTTTTGTCGTTTTTCTATTTGATTTTAGTCTAATATTAATAATAAAACTAGTTTCTTATTTTCAAAATTATGGACGTAAAAAATTAAATTTATTCTAACTTTGTTAATCTCGACTTGTATAAAAAAATCAAACTCAAATACAAATCGACTTGAAAATTTATTTGGTTCAAGATCTTATATATATTTAAACTCGATTTGTCTCAAAAAAAATATTCGAATTCGAATCTTTTTTAAATTTTCTAATTCGTGACTATAAATAAAACGTTTAAGCGCATAAATCTATCTTATGAAATTTTATTTATATTTATTCTAATAAGAAATGTCGGCCTCAACCAAAAATTCTTGATTCCGCCGCTGTTTATGGGTGAGGGATATCGGATATGTCCCACCCTGGTTTGTGGAGGCAGTTTCGGCCTACCCAAAAATATAGGACCATATCGGGCTCGAGACAGTGTGTTGGGCTTTGAGCAAAAGGCCCACTGAAAATCAACAAAAACCATAATAAAAGTGAAAAAAACATTAAACCCTCTCAAACGTCTATTTTCACTGCAAAAGCACACACATCACGTCACAATCACACAGTATCTATCTATTTATCTATTTACAGAGTTACAGACTCCACTCTACCAGTCCCACGTGACACACTCACTTGGGGCCCACCCCGCCGACGTGTAACCCTCCCTCGCACGTGCGAGACAAAAGATAACGGAGAGAGAAAAAGCCGTGGGTCCCGTGGAGCCCACAGAGGAGGGCACTGAAAGTGACGTGGCGGAACTCAAGCGTTTAAATCAAAACCAAATAAAAATAAAAATAGAAAGAAGCAGTGATAAATGCGAAGAGAGAGAGAGAGAGACCATAACATAACAGAACAAAAAGTGGAGCCAAAGTCAGAGAAATAAAAGAGAAAGAAAGAAACCCACTGGCTCTGGTTGCTGTTTGTTTGTTGCTGCGACCGAGGACGAGACTCTACTGAACAACACGGAGAAGAAGCTCTCAGGACCGTCCGATTTTGCAATCCTCCTTCTCTGGACTGCGTCGTCGCTCCGGTGCTCTGATTTTGCAATCCATGGCCGCTCTCTCAGCTTCGTGTCGTTTCGGCTGTTCCGAGCTCTGATTCGAGGTATATTTGGAAATTGTTGCGTGTTTCTGTTGTGAAATTGTTTGTTGAATTTATCGTGGCTTGTGGTGTCTGATTTGGAGGTTTTGAGTTCTGTGTGAATTAAACTGAATTTTGATTTTTAATAGGATTTTATGTTTGTGAATTTGAGGGAATGTGAAAAGGAGAAGACAATGTTTACCTATAACTTTGTGGATTGTGATGTGGAGGTAGATTTGTGAAATCTGTTGGCTGGTTTTTGGTTAGAAATGTGAGAATCAGTTTGTTGGAAGAGAGTGGATTTGGTACTAGATGAGTTGTGGGGAGAAGAATATGAGTTGCTGCATTGGTGAAGGAATGATTATATTTGGTGAGCAGTTGATTAGCTTGTGAAATATGCTAGCTGGTTGTTGTTGGAATGTGAGGATTGGTCTGTTTGAAGAGACTAGATTTACTACTAGCTCTGAATGTTTGGTTGCATATGAGTTACAACAGTGGTGAAGGAATGATTGTATTTGGTGAACTGATTTTTTCTTCTTCTTGTTTTAGCCTGAATGGTTCAGTGGTGTTTCATTTGGTGATTGGAGCTGAAAATCCATTGTCATCAATGGGCCTATTATTTTTTTGAATCATCACACTTCCAATTTTTCGACCTTGTTGCCATTTTTTATTACTGAAGATAGAAGGGGTTTGTCGCCAAAAGCTATGCAAGTCATAATGTGGCTCGGCAATGCTGCTTTTGTGGCAAAGTTGATGAATTAGTTGCTGGCGACTATAAAATTAGGTGGTTGTGAGAAAGGTGGACAGAAATCTCGAGATGAGTGTTGTTATCTTTTAAATTCATCCCTTCCTACTATCTCTTACTAGAAGAAGAACTTTGTTTATGATGTGAGAGGTAATGCCGTGTTTGGTTTGGTTGTGTTGATAGAATGGTAAATGATCCGTGATGGACATCATGGTTTCATGTGTGTAGTGTGCTTGAATTCCAACTTGGTTCCCTACATTTTCACGAGAAGGTGTATTCTAATCTGAGCGAGGTTCATTCACTAAAAGGTACTGGAATTAGTATTCTGGGTTTGACAGCTAAACTACTTACATTGCTAGGTTTGGGTATTTTATTTTATTTTATTTTATTTTTTGATCGGCAATAATTGAAGACATCCTATACTAGTATGTACCAAGATTCGAACTCAGGATCTCACATGTGTTAAGTGAGCTCCTTACCACTTGGCCCAACTTGTGTTGGTTAGGTTTGGGTATTAGTTCTTGGTTGGAATCCGTATATGTATCTTTTGCAATTTATACCATTTCTTAAACATACCATGTACTGTACCTATATCTGCAATCCATCCCCATTGTTTAGTTTGTAAACATACTTATATATCGTCATTCTTCATATTTTGACATGTTTGTAAGATTGAAGTGAAGGGCTCTATATTGTCTTGAAATAAAATATTGGGAGACATTGAATTGCTAGTTTATAATAGTAAAATAAATAACTACCACAGCTTAGTCTTGTTTTGTTGAAGGAATGATCTTAGTGGTTATGCTAAGACCTAGCTCTGTGTTTCTCTTTGCTATCTGCATGAAGATAACCTGTGTAAATAAATATCATCTTCTGGTCTTGACCTGATGAATATCGCCATTTGGCTGTATTATTGTGTTTTGGCAGCTCCTTTGATCAGTTTTGTAAGAACAATTCTAGAGCAGTAGGTTGTTGGTTAGGTTCCATCTAAGGCATGCTTTTATGTGATTGGGGTGTTGTTTGTTAATTATATGCCACATTAATCGAAATTGTTTTAATAGTTGATGCCATGTCTTTGTCTTTTTAAGGCAGCTTTTTATAACTGTAATCATATGTTTGAATGCAGTGACACGGTTGATGTTTTGCAGATAAGAGAATTGAATGCTGTGTTTACCCTGTGCCAGAAGGTTTTATATCTGAACGTTGCAGAAGAGTTCTTCATAAAAGGCTAGATGGTTGGCAACAAAGTGCTGTTAACATATAAGCGAAAGCGGCCACCAGTAACTGATCTTCCCCAGAGATGTGGGAGCCATGATTTGCTTTCTGAACCACCAAATGACACTCCTTTGACTACGCTGCACAAACATGTTAAATTAAGTGATGATCACACAACAGCAAGTCAGAAAACAGATGTTGCGGTGAGATCTCATGAACTTGAAACCACTTCACCTTGCCTTTTCTTAAGGATGAATTGATGTAGTATGCAAGTTCTTTTGTCTTGCACCATATTCTGCCATGGCATGTTTTCATCTGTTTGCATGAAATTTCCTGTTCATTGCTTAATGTAGAGAATTAGTCTTTCATGAGAAAAGTAGACTGCTGGATAAATAATCTAAAAGTATGTGGATACCTTCTTTCCAAAATTCCAAAGATCATTTATTTACCCTATTTCATTCTTCAACTATCATGCAGACATCTTCTTGCTGTGTTGTATGTGGTACAAGGGTCAACCTGCTGCAATGTGATGACTGCCATCGACTATATCATCTCCAATGCCTTGATCCCTCCCTAAAGGTATGTTAAATTTTTGTAAAAGACTAAATGGGGCCTTCTTGACAATGATAGTAGTAGCTAATTAAATTAGTTTAGTGCGTCTACTGATGGCACCTCCTCTTTTCTCAGGAAAAACATGTTGGGAGGAGGCTATGCTCTGACTGTATTAAGAAAGAACTTTCAGCATCTCAGCCATTCCAGAAATCAAGCCCGGTCAAGGAGAAGCAAGAGACAGATGGCTCTAGAGCAAGAAAAATAAGTGCTTGTTCTCTTGAACCCATTCTGATACAAGACCATGGCGAGGGTACATCTGGGAAGGACTCAGGCGGACCATCTGATTATCTGAGGGACAATCAGATAGGGTCCTGTTCCTATGTGAAAGATGATTCACTTTCTAAAGATAAGTCTTCTGTCTTGTATGTTGATTCACTTTTGCAAGCCAAGTCTGCCACCCCCTTGCGTACTTTTATTCGAAGATTCAGAAGAAAAAAGGACACGGAGGTGGAAGATGCAAAAGGCAAACTGGGGATTCTGGAGAAACAATCATTCTTTAGCAAAGTGTGTAGCTCTGCATGTACTAATACTTGTTCATGTGAAGTAACGTCAAGCAAAGACTGCTCCCAAGATCATGCAACAGAATTGAAACAATCGGGGGAGGATTCAGAGAAGAGGGCTGTGATATGTCAAAACCAAGATGAGGTATGTACCAATTTTATTTAGGAACATACCTACCATTTCTGCTTGTACCATAAATAGTATGTTTTTTTTAATAGAGACTTCCATGGTTACGTAAGGCAGAGCTTCTGGTAATGAGCCTAAAATATGTTCTACTTCAAAAAAACACATCAGTAAATTTCATTTCATTGATGCCTTCATTGAGTCAAAGCCCACTCGAAGGGTCCTCCTTATATGTCTTGGCCCATTTTGTAGTCTCAGTTTGTCGTTAAATGTAGTTGAGTTAGATTGCTTTACCTGGTGTCAGAAGTAGTTTGAATATATCAATTGGCTACATCCACCAAATAGCTTAGACGTTTGGGTTCATAGCTTGTAAGTCTTAAATGTCTTACAATCTCATAGAGGCTGACAATACTGGCCATGAATCAATGTCCATATTATCTAAAAGTAATTAAATTTCATCTGTTTTGACAGATAAAGGATGCTGATCCAGCAATCTTGTGTGCAGCAGTTTTGCCGGAAGCTAAGGGGTATGCCGACACTGTCTCAACTATATTTCTCAGACTGTAACTTAATTGTTCTGAATTTCAATTTTTTTCAAGTTTGTTACTTTTTAAAAGTTTTATGCATGAGGTGAAACTACCATATGTCAGGGAAGACGAACCTAAAAATAACTCGGGCAATGCTTGCCAAGTGGTTGCTCAGAGCTCAGAAATGTGCATGGACACCCAAGACAATCCTGCTAACTATTTAGGAGCGTCTTTAAATGATGCAGCTAAAGATTCATCTTCTGATGTCCTAACTACGAATAAAGAATTAGGAAGCACTAAACTTCAAGCTGGGAGTGGAGAGAAACCTTCAGTAATGTTGGATGATGATGTGAAAGCCGCAGTAACATTCAAGTATACAAAAGAAGGGACCCGTCCTTACATTGACCTGTCTGTTACACCTCCTGGTATGATTTTCTCTTACAAAGATAGGAAGCTTGGTTGGGCAGATTCAATTCATTGGTTGATATGATGTACTAAAGCCGCGAATCTGCAGTTCTTCTCATATCCTTGATTAAAACTAATATTTGTACAGATTTACCATATATTTCCCTTCAAGTTAATTAGTAGGTCTAATAATGTCAGATTCAAGTGGATCTTTGGACTGCAACATTGATTTGGAGCAGGACCCTCTGAAAAATCCTGTTCATGCTGAGTCAGAAACTCTTCCGGGTTCATTGGGCTCTACCAGCAATAGCCACGTTCTTGCTTCACATGAAGTTTCTCCTCCTGAAGTGCTGGAAGACCTAAATAAAAGAGTTGGAGAATCTCCACTAATAAACCAGAGACAAGCAATTGGAGCTGCCTGTAGTTTTGTGTTAGGTCGTCCCATCCGTGAAGATAGTGTGAATGCTTCTCCAGTGTTCAAAGACACTGCATCGAAGAGCAATTATCTGCAGGTAGGTAGTGTAGCATTCCATACAAGTCACTTTTGTTTCCTGCTAATTCTCCGTTCTTTCTAGTTGTTTATTTACATCCTATGTGCAGTTACATATTATAATTGAAGTGTTTCACATCTATTATTTTCAGCTATTTTCTGAAGAAAAAACAAATGATGTTTCTCGCTTGCCACATGCACGACCAGAGGCAAATGTTTGCTTGGGGACTGAAGAAAGATGGGCTCTCCACTCTGGAAATGGAAGTAACCAGGCCTTCTCCAGATCTCCGTTTTTTCATGGCTCGTCCCATCTAACAGAGCCTAAATACGGAAGGTATGTCATAGATGACTCTCCGGCCACATTGCAGATGCTAAACTGCAGCAGAGAAGCTCGGGAATTTTTCCATGATGCAATGCCCCGTCATATGACAAACCAGAGACCATCAGCCGCAAGACACAAGTTGATGCTTGACAGCATCACAAGCAGGGCGAGAACGTTGAATGGAAGAGGCAGTTTTCAAGAGAAACTCAAGCCATGCGCAACCTTTTGGTCGGAAGACGAGTTGGATTATCTATGGATAGGTGTGAGGAGGCACGGAAGGGACAACTGGGATGACATGTTACGAGATCCCCACTTGCGCTTTTCATCATGGAGGGTTGCGATGGATTTGGCCGAGCGTTGGGATATTGAACAGTTCAAACTTTTCAACGGCACACACGTCTCGCACTTTCATCATTCGAGACCACAAGGCATCTCTATGGGTCATAAAGACTACTACTTGCATCCAGAAACGGGAATGGATGAAACCCAACTCTCGCTCGGGGACAACAGACTCTCAAAGAAGCAGCATACCTATTACAGCAATATCCCAAACATTGGTTCCGAACATTTCCAGAGACCTTTCATTTCCAGAAGGCCTCATTTTCCAAATTGTCAAGGAGAAGCCTACGATAGGGATACATTTAATTACCTTGAAAGTGAGGGTATGCTGGGAGGTCATTCTTTCATGAGTGACAGTCCTTTGAATAGTTTCAGACCAAAGGGTAACTTACCGCACTGGCTAAGAGAAGCGGTATTCAGCCCTCCAATGCCAGCAACTGATTTTCCATTTGTTTCATCCGTCGCTCATCCCGGGACATTGCCTCCGCGCTTGGGACCCTGGAACGGGATCCATGCCAGGTCAGGTGGTGTTTGGGCATACGATCAACAGCCATCTACTAGTGCTCACTGCTTCAACCCAGCGGTGAGTCAAAAACAAGTTGCAGCCGAACCAGGTACGGCTTCTTCAATTCCTGTCACTGCCAGTAAGTGTAATGATCCAATCATTATTAACAGTGATGCATCGTCTGAAGAAACCATATCTGATGATCACGGTGCTACTAGGCCTTAGAATTGAGATATATATTAAGAGCTTTTCGCAAACGAAATGTGAAGCTGTTTTTGATGTTATAGAGAAGGTTGGTATGGCGTGGGGGTCTGTAGTGGAGCAATTTATATATGTGATGAATCCAACTTTGTTAACTGCAACATATTTGTGTGTAATTGTAGTACTTGATAATGCATATAATGTTGTATTATTATAGGCCTGTTTTCATTGATTTGGGATAGAATCACATTTATTTATGAAGTGGTCGATCTGGGTTATTATGTATAATCTGTTTTGGGTTCTTCACTTGACCCAGAAACCGAAACCGGCTCTTGTAATAGTTGTCTTGCTTTTCTGCTGTAAATCCTATTTCTTCTCACCATTTCTGTTATAGCAGTATGGCTCAATGGTAATGTTTTGGATTAATTCGTTGTTGCAGTGTTTACGTGTTGAATAGGTTGAGACGGAACTCAGTTTGTAACCAAAACTTGTGTGCTTAATTGTTCAATGATTTAAACTTGAGTACAGTTTTAATAAACTAAGTACTTAACCAACAGATCAGTGAGAGTTTTTGTTATACATTTTAATGGTTAATTCTTATCTTAAACTTTAGATTATAACCGAAAGCAAAAATAATGATGTATAATAAAGAATTATCGATTAAAATATAAATTACCAAATATACTAAATTACAACAATAGAAATATGTGCTATTTTCAAACGAATATTTATTCTAGTAGGTTAATTATTAAAACTTAAAAGAATTTGTTTATCATAAATATTTTTTTGAAGGTTTATCCTAAATATTTTAATTATAGTAAATAAATCAAATAAAATGTTTCGAATAATTTTTTTTTAAAGATTTGAGTTGGAGTTAGGGCTGTTCATCCGGTCGGGTTGGGTAGACCCGGATCGGGCAGGACCCGGCTCACAAGGCCCAAACCAAAAAAGTGGGTCTAAATTTAAAGCAGACATGCAAAGCCCGAACTCAAAAGGCCCAGCCCATTTTACACCATGTCTCCGTCTTCTCAAACTCGCCACTATAAATACTTCGCGACTGCGACTAGGGTTTTTGCTCAGCAATCGGCGTCATCGTCAGAGTATTCTCATCGCCGCCAAAATGGTAAATCCTCTCAAATCCTTCTTCATCGACCTATCTGTTGGATCTTCTTCTTCTCAAATATTCATCTTCGCTCATTTGTGATCGATGATTCTGTAGCCGTCGCACAAGACCTTCATCATCAAGAAAAAGCTCGCGAAGAAGATGAGGCAGAACAGGCCCATCCCTCACTGGATCCGAATGAGGACCGACAACACTATCAGGTACAGTGTATCATTTTCTGGGTTTCGAATACATTATCGATCTGTTCGATTAGAGAGAAACTATATGATGGTTTTCGTTTCATTATTGTTTAGGTACAATGCCAAGCGCAGGCACTGGCGCCGTACCAAGCTAGGGTTTTGAGCTGCTCATGATTTGCCCAATTTCATGGAATCATTGCCACAGCTATTCTGATTTTTGCAATTCAGACTAACTTTTGGGTTCGTGGAAATGTGTGATGAAATTAGTGTTTAATCATTACTGATCTGATCTACTATTTTGATTTTGGCAATCCAGCTTTATATGGTTTTGAAATGTTTAGATTCTTTGATTATTGCTTGTCTCGTTTGAATATTATTTATCCTATGTCTATCATGCCATAGTTCTGTGACGTTGAAGTTTACAATGTTGTGATTCATGATTTGTGAGTTACATTTTTGTGTTACTTTGCTATGTATGTATGGTTGTCATGGAAATTATGAGTGATTGGTCTTTGTGTTGGTGTAGCTATTGGGAGTAGAGTGTGTACACTACGAAATGTGGATTCTACAGATTGGGTTTATGTCTTGTGTGTTAGGTTGTTCAAGTCATGTTGTGATAGTTGTAAGTTTTGCGCATAAGTTAGTCTAGCATACTAGTTGTGATCAGTGTTCTAAAAGTTCCCAAGTAGTCCCATGAGGTGAGGTCCTCCTACTTGCTTAGTTAGCTCCCAACCCTGACTTGTTCGATCAGTCCCCGATTAATCCCCTACTAGTCTTTGATTAATTCTCTATTAACTCTCGATTAATCCTCAAGTTTGATTTATTTTTTATTAATCACCGGCTAGTTCCAAAAGGCCTTTTTTGCCCGACTAGCCGCTGTCGTGTCTAGAACATTGCTCCCAAATAATCCCCAAAGGTCCTATTTACTTGCTTAGCAATGGGGTTTTGGATGTTGGGGTTTTGAATGTGGCACTCCTTCAAAATAGTGTAAAAGGATTGAGGCGTATTTGTCAAACAATACTTTTTCTTTCAAATAGTTTCTGAACATGAATTCCACATTGAAATTCTGCTGATTTGAAATTGCCCTTGATCAAAAACTGTTAGGACTTGGATTATATCATGTTTGTATTGTTTAGTTGGAGGAGCTGTCTTTTGTCCGTAATGAAGCACGATTTTGTTAAAAGATGGTTTTAAGAAATGTGTTCGATAAACAATCTAAACACAATTGCAACCTGTCGAACTGAAAAGCTTAATCGACAAGTGTAATCAAACAAGTAAACAAATTATTTAGCAGTAAACATATTTTGTCAAAACATTTGGCAAGAAAGTTAATCCAATAATGGGTTGAGTTTCATTCCGTCCATTTTGCAACAATATCATTTTGCCTGAATAGGTTGAAAATAATTAAGTCAAACGTTTGTGGCTTTCAATAATCAATCTGTGGGTTTAAGTGAATCACCTAGCCATGAAGAATTGAGTAATGAAAAGCTAGACCTTGTATGAACTCATTCGAGGAAGATTTGGAGCCGATATCAAATTCTTGTTTCGTTAAATTTTCAGCTCGTTCTCGATGTAAGTGAACTCGAACTAAGTTTAAATTCAAGGTTGTGCCTATTAGGTTTGGCTCGAGCTTGGCCTAACATTAGACTCAAACTTGGCTTGACTTAGATTGCAACGAACACAAGTTGAATATTCACAACGTTGAACAAGTTACGCCGGCGCCGGAAAACCACCTGGAGTCTGACCCGCCCTTTCCAACGGATTCCATCGCGAACCTCCTTCTCCGATCATCTACTGATGCGTCCTCCTCTCGAGCTCCTCGCCGTCGACGAGCAACGCCTCCCCGCGCCCTAATATCTCGATCTGTTTCTGTCCATATTTTGAGGATGTTAAATCGTATAAGTTTTGGCAAGAAACTGAGTTGTATCATTAGTAATAATCATACCTTAGATGATGCATCATGATTCATAGATCATATGTTGTAGCATTTTCTTTCATTGCCTCTCTTGTAATAGATAATTTTTGCCCTTTAGTTCTAAAGATGACAACTTGACCTAATCGTTCAAGGTTTTTGCTTTGCTAAACTCTTCACCGCAACTAGTCTATGTTGCTCCATTCGTTCAGCCTCCTCTCGAGTACACAGATTGATCGTACCGAATATGCATTCACTGCATTCTAGGGATCTATCTCTCTTGGTCAAGTAATACAATTTATGAGAGTTAATCATGAGGAACATCGTGTGGTGCACCAGTTTTTGCATACATTATCAGTTTATCATAGATCTTAAAGTTTTGTCCCATTAATCGTCAGATAATTGAATTCAAACTGGCAAAATCACTTATGTTCTACTTTATTCATCTCATGTATGATATCAATAAGTTTAGTCACTCATGTTAATGGAGGAAAACATCATAAAAGCAAACAAACAATCAATTAGAAGTAACCATATAAAGAAGAGGGCAATAAACCAATTGAAAAATAAATCATTCATTCAAAACTCCATTATATCATTCCTCTTTCTCTCTCTCTCTTCCTCTCCCTCTCCCTCTCCCTCCCTCTATTAGAGCCTCGAGTATTAGATAGAAAAATCCACACAGTCAGACCGCGCGAGGTGGCACATGGCCCTGTGTGGAAGCACACGAGGTTGACAAAATATGAGTATAGTCATGTCACGGCTAAAATGTCACTATCGAGACAAAAATCCATGAAATTATGATAAGATCCCTTGACTGTTACTAGGATATCGTACGCATGTCACATGCGTGACATTTATTAATGATGCCATGACATGTTGAATTTTGAAAAAAAAATTTAAAAACAATTTGCCATGACTCTTTTTATCATCTAATATTTTGGAAAGCAAGAGGACAACTCTAGAGAGTTTCGTTGGAAGATTTCGAGGCTTGTGATAAGGAATAAAAGGCTCGGTATGCCATTTTTGGGTAACTGATCAAGGCTTAAGCGAGGGGACTCGAGATTGAAGACATGAGGCAATAGATTCAAAGGCGTCAATCCCTCGGGGTTTAAGATTCCTATCTTTATACTTTTTGGTTGTAATCTCATGAGTTTTGATACAACCACCATGATTATGGGCTAGATATCCATAATCGGGTGCTAAGTGTTTTAGATAATTGTAGGAATTTTTGGATCGTCTCGAGAGAGGCAGTTCATCATTAATACATTGCAAAGTCAAGGATTAGGGTCCGTAGTTCGACACCCGTATAAATCATTTATCTAATGATTGTCGTGTATATAGCAAACTTGAGGTATTAGCTATCCTGAGAGGGGTAGTGAGATAGCTCGAGTTTAGGCCGATTTCAATATCGAGAGGTAAAGTCGATATTGTTTTACATGTGATAACAATTGTTGGCACGATGACTTATCAGACAATGCACCAAATCTTGGATATCCTGTCATTCTCTACAAACATGAATTGTTCCAGATTTTGAATAATTAATGTTTCAAACAATTACAGAAACCATAGATAATCAGGAATTAGATTGAGGTTGGTACGAGATATTAAGTACGTACTAGGAAATAGTTTGAGGTTGGTACCAATTCAATGTATAGAGTTGGTGACTAGAATTAAGTAGCTATTGCTCACAAGATTTAGATTCACTCACTCGTTCACAAATAAAATTAATAAGAATATCAAATTCACATAACAATCTCTGATTTAGATACAAAATTTTGAAATTATGATTTATCAAAACATTACACTTTCTACATCAAATTTCCAAAACCTTATGGAAAATATACTATATGATGATGTAGTTAACAAAATTAGACTAAACGAGCCCGAGAATAATATAATAAATTATCGTCACGGGCAAGGCAAGAATTAATCCAAAAATGACCCTGCAGAATTCAAAATCATAATCATTAAACATTTATATTGTCTTACGGGTAATTAATTTTATTCGAGTTGAAAATAAATTTGTACTTACGCAGTACTAAGTATGTCTGGATGGACACCGTACTCTTTCGCAAACACGAATGGAACTATCCCTTGCGGTAGTGCAGCCTGCACATAATCACTCATAATATTAATTTCGTAATAAGGATCGATGTTCGTTGGCTGTGAACCAGATCAAACCGATTATACATCATACTATTAAAACAGTAAAATAAAAAATATTGAGAGTGAAAACATATCATTTCTAAGATAATATGATTTGAAAAGTATAATTATAGATTTAATTAAGCTAAATTACCTGAATAATTGAGATCCTTATGAGGTCTCCTCGAAGACCAATAGCAGCAGAAGTGACACCAATCACAAGTGGTCCAACCAAGAACCTTAAAACTAATGACATCGATGCCAATTTTTTCCCACATGCTATGAATTTGGGTTGTAAAGCCATGAATAACCCTACAAAATAAAAATTAATGTACACAAACCATATGAATTATCGCGTATGATAATTACTTAATTTCAATAACATAATATTAGACCCCATTAATTTATATATGTACCTAAACTGAATACCGACATTCCCAAGCTTGAATCCGACATTATTTTTATAGATTTGTCTACAATAAGAGGCATTTTCACGTCCCACCTAATAAAACGTAACAAATTAGTAATCACATAAAATTATAGTATGAAATAATTTTGTTTTCCCAAATATAAGACGACGCAAGCTAATTGTCATGTCGCCTAAAAACACGTCACTAAACTACAATTGCCTTTTTTAATTACCAATAGGATTCATTATAAATCGATAATTATGAATCAAAGGGAATATCTTTTTATCTGAATCATTACCGAAAAGATATGAGAGCCCAAATAACACCGAGAGTGCTCCCATAAGTGTTAGGGTTTCTTATAATCTTCCTCCACACCATAATGAGAATGAGCCTGACGAGGACGGTCAACGGGGGCAAGTTACCATTTTTATTACCATTTTGCCCTCCTTCTTCTTCCATGTTCGACTTCGTTTCTTTAACGTCAACGATGTTCTCCTTCAAGTGTCCATTTATTCCTCTTGCATGGCTCATTCTTTCAGCCAAATCAGAGCCTATAGACCAACATAGATATGTAATTGTTAATTAAAAGTTGGTTACATGAGTTTCATCACCACAAAAAGTCAACTACGTTGAAGATATCAAGGTTTAGTTGACTTCACAACATCATTAACTTCCACAAAATTGCAGACAAACATGAAGTTCCGTGTAATAAAGATGTATTTAATGGTTGTCACTCAATTATGTTGAATAATAATAAATATTCTTCTACCTATTAACAACATTAAAGTTTTTAAAATATATATTTGATGCAAATGACATGTTTTAATTTATGCATACATTATATAACAATCATCTATATATATGTAAATCAAATCTGTGCTCTACATTATATATCACTGAATATAAAATTTTCACTGCATATTATAAATATTGAAATTCAAAAAGAAAAGATATATATATTCTAACAAAAGCTACTCTAAAAAAAAATATCCGTGCTATAGTCTTGACTAAAGAGTAGTCTTGACTAAAGAGTATTCGCAAACAAATTAAGTATGGTAAAATAAAAATCATTTGATACAGGGATAATTTCACCTTGCACTCCTTAGAATAAGTAGAATCTCACATGATACTCCCTAGAATTATTTTTCTCATATGCACCCCCTTATCTTGACTATAGTCTCACTTTGTCAATTTTCGTTAGCTTCCGTCTATCTCCATCCAAAATCGAGGTTAAAAAGACAAAATTGCCCTTATTTTTGCATTTTTGCATTAAATTTTCAAATGTTGCCATTTTCCACACCTCACCATTTCTCTCTCTTATTCTCCAACCATCTATTTTTTTTTCTCTCTCTTCCATTTCTCCACCTCCATCAATGAAGATCTAAATCAAGACTCCTCCTTAACAAATCAAAACTAAAAAAATCAAAACTCATATGCCAAAAACCCCTAAAAACAAGAATCCACATCAAATCTGTATACAAATTTGATCTGGGAAAATGACAACATTTGAAAATTAAAAACAAAAGTAAGGGTATTTTTGTTTTTTTAACCTCAATTTTGGATGGAGATGGACGGAAGCTAACGGAAGTTGCCAAAGTGAGATAATAGTAAAGTAAGGGGTGCATGTGAGAAAAATAATTTTAGAGGGTATTATGTGAGATTCTGCTTATTCTAAGGGATGAATGGTTAAATTATCCCTTTTAATATATAAAAACTAAAACCGTTTATAAATTGATAAAAATTGGTGACGTGATTAATTGTTGTGACCTCACCTTTTGATGAAACAAACTCCGGCACGAGAGTGACCCTCAACGGCGCCGGGTCTCTATACGACGCCGCTTTCGTCACCACCGACAACTTGCTCGGACTCCACCCCAACATATGCAAATCTTTATTATCCCCGAAAACCCCCTTTTGGTACGGCGTGTTCGTGCTCACACTCCTCACCAAATTCACACTACTTTTCCTCCCTGTAAAATCCCCGTCGAAATTCGAGCTCCTCGGGCTCGCGGTCTTCCCAGAGTACCCGCCAGGAAAATTTCCTGGCAGGCTGCTGAAGCTCGACCCCTGGGGCGTCGTCTGCACGGAGTAGATCTCGACCCCAGTCAGATTCGACGCCCTGGGGATCCCAACGTTATCATAACCACTACTATAATAGTGAAAAGAAGAACTCGCCAAGTGACGGTGCGAGGAGGAGGACAGAGAAGCCGACCTCCTGACCGTCACGTGGACCCTCCCGTCGAGGCTGACGGTGGCGTCTGCCTTGGCCTCCTTCCTCCCGCTCGCGATCGAGATCACGTCGGACTCCACCCGGATCGACGCGATCTGGTCAGCGGCGCGGGGGAACCTCTCCCTGATGAACGCCATGGCGGCGCGGTACTCGAAGAGGAATATCAAGAGCGTGTACCAAATCACGCTCTGGAGGACGACGATCTGGACCATGAGGTCGCCGGAGTAGTCGCCGTACATGGCGGAGAGGAGCGGCACGCCGATGACGAGGGTGTTTGGGAGGGTTGTGAGAGAGAAGAGAGTGATGATCCGGTCGACCGTGACGATATTGGGGGAGAGGGCGTGGGAGAGGAGGAGGGCGGCGAGGACGGCGAGCTTCTGGAGGCAGTCAGCGGCGAGGAACCTGAAGTTCATGGCGTAGAGGTTGTTCTGGGAGATGAACTTGAAGGAGAGGAAGGGGACGCAGAACACCGCCACGAAGGTGTTGATCCCGGCGCACTGCGGCGGCGTGAAGATCCTCAACCGCCGGACCGACACGAACGCCAGCCCCATCGCCACGTAGATCGGCACCAGAGCCGACAGCACCTGGTACACGTCGCCGCCGGTGATCATGGTGTACCAGGTTTGTGTTTTGAGGTTGTAAAGGGGAGGTGATGTTTTTTTTTATAGATGGGTGGGTGGGAGATTATTTTTATTTTTATTATTTCACAAATTTGATGTAATTTTTTGTGGGTTTTTTTGTTCCTTTTATAGATGATTTAGGGGAGAAGTTTTTTTAAATATTGGGAAATGATTCTTTATTTTATTTTCTTTAAGTGGAGATTATTATTTCTGGTGCATTTACGTTTTCATGTTATTATTGACATTGATGGTAATTGAGTTTGTAAGATATATATGCGGGGATGTGATTGTGGACTTTTAGAAACAAAATAAAGAAAATCGGAAGTGAGGGTTCGGATTTTCTGTTGAATTATCTTAACTCAAAATGTAAACAAATTTGAATGGGATTGAACATTTTAATCTTACTTAACAACCGTAATATTGGTTTACAATGTATATTTTTTATGAGTGCGGTGCATCATGATGTAATGTTCGTACAAAATTCAATGAGTTTCTTACCTTACCATTTGTCACAATTTATTATTATAATTTTTTTAAATTCAAAATTTATTAAAGCCTAGCGGTAAACAAAAAGAAGTAATACATCAAAAGATGATTGAACAACCCTCACATTGTACTCCCAAATAAAAAGAATAGTGAAACTAGCAACTCTATAATTAAAAATTAAAATTGACTTAGTTAAACTGAAATAAATAAAGCAAAAGAACGCTATCAAGCATAACTCCTCCCACTTTGCTGCTCGGAAAACACCTAGACCGAATCACCTGCACATCCCTTGGATGATATTACAAAATTATCACGCTATCCTTACCCAATTTGATAGCCAAACAAATGGCCTCTTGCAAACTCACAACCTCTACCTTGAATAGGTTGAGACTCTCTACAAATCCCTTACAAGAACTATCCCGAAAATCATTTCACACGCAACACCATAATGTTTCTATAAGCCCCACATCCTCCACCTCAGTTGTCTGGAGAAAGCACCTACTAAATCATCCCAAATGATCAAGAGATATAAGCCAAACCCCAAATTTGTCTCACCAAAACAAGAGTCTTGTGTCAGACCACTTGAGTTCTAGCCCCCCAAATGGCCCGAAGAGATAAAAAAAAGTCAAATATGAGTTTAAGGAACCCGAGACCCCCTTATCCCGTAATTGTTGTTTCGAGAGGATCGTTGGATAACTGACAAGTAGAATCATATGGGGTTTTGAGAGGACCCTTATCCCGTAATTGTTGTTTGATTGCAGATTTGGCTTGACACTATCTCGAGAGGATAGTTGGCATGTCCACTCTAGGTCGGTTCACGTTCGAGAGGCGGAACCGGTATTTCTGTGGACATAGGATATCACTGTATTACATGATTTCCTTGATTAAATGATTAATTGATAGTAACATGTATTGCCTAGAACTGATGATGTCTCTCTTAATCTGAATACATTCTCGACCGATTGTTATTTATCGTATTTACTACTTTACTTAATCACATAAAATCACCATCTTAAACTTTATCTTTTTTAATTGACCCCTTATTGGTACTTGTGGGTTCGACATTGTACTTATCAGGTTTATTATTACTTGTAACGACCGCGTGCACTTGCGCGATTCGTGAGCTTATTGACCACTGTTTACGGGCCCAACAAGTTTTTGGCGTCGTTTTCTTGGGTATCGAACTCGGGTCACCTGCGTGATAGGCAGTAATACTAGCCGAATGCATCTGAAAGATGTGAATCTGTTAACCAGCTTAAATAACAATGTAGGCCTCTACCTATCAGCTTGAGCTTTTAGGTGGGTTGTACTTCTAACATGTCATCAGAGGTTGGTTCTGTGTTGGGCGCGACCTCCTATGCCATATATTTCGAGCTCAAAGATCATGTATCGGAGGGCATCCATTTTGTTCCTGCATCTCACTCATCCATTTTCATATAAAATCTCACATCTAAAAAATGTGAATACATTCATCAATTTAAATAATAATGTAAATCTTCTTTTAACAAACATAATATGAATTGATGAGATATGAACAATATTTAGAGGAATGTACGGGTGATATACGTATGATACATGATCTAATAATTTCTAAAGTAAAAAAATGAAATCTAGAATTATTATAAATTCTAAGAATTTCATATGATAATTTATGAATATATAGAGTATCTACTAAAGATAAATTGTTGGAAACACACTAGAACATGTATAACTTAATGAGTGATGTAGATGTGACTTACGTTATTGCGTACATTAACCCACTTAATGTGTTATCATATTCTATTAAGTGGGTTAATGTAATAACTTAAATTATTTTTAAGTGGTTTGTCATTTCAAATTAATTTTGTTTGTATCAGGGTAAAATATTATAGTCACAAGTATATGATTTAATTTGAGAATAGATTGAGTCCATATATATATATATATATATATATATATATATATATATATAAATATATCAAACCACAAATAAACGCAC